>PVJC01015810.1:0-34544 GCA_004026665.1 Murina feae | reverse complement strand
AAGTGAATAAAAAATCTGATGAACAGAATAAACTGGTGAATAGAATAGAATCAGAGGCATAGAAAGGGAGTGGACTGACAATTTTCGGGGGTTAAGGGTGTTGGGGATGCGTGAAGAGACTGGACAATAATTGTACACCTATGGATGAGGACAGTGGGGGGGCAAGGACAGAGGTTGGGGTGGGAAATGGGAGGGGAGCTATGGGGGAAAAAAGAGGAACAACTGTAATAATCTGAACAATAAAGATAAATTAAAAAAAAAAAAAAAGAAAACATGTAACTGCTAATGTCTACTTTTTAGTCTAACCTGTGATAAACTGCTTCAAGAGGCAGGTTTTCCTGGCACATGGGTTTCAACAGTCTTTGCCTGAGGGACCTCTTCTCTTTTAGCAGTGCTTCCAAATGACTATTCATGCTTTGTAGAGTTTGACACTTTTGAGCTACACAAATCAGAAATAGTAATTATAGTTAGCAATAGGATAAGGAAACATTTTTGTTGTTTCACTTGAAGATACTTTTTCCATTGATTTTTACAGAGAATTGGAAAGGAAGGGAGGAGGGAGAGAAAATGAGAGTCATCAAACGGTTGCCTCCCGCACATTCCCTCACTGGCACCAGGGTTCATCTGCAACCCAGGTATGTGCCCTTGACCAGGAATAGAACCTGCAACCCTTGAGAGAGAGGGTTGGCGCTCTAACCACTTAGCACACTGACCAGGGCAGGACAAGTACATTTTGAAATCACTAATAAATTCTTCTTTGCTTTGGTTTGATATAGCCAAAATTATCTCACCATTGCTCTCCTAAATATCTCCCCTTTGCTATTCCTAATAACCAATATCAATTTAATTTTACCAGGTATCTTATTTTTCCTATTGAAAACCAAACCCACTGCTAAATCCTGTGTTTTTTCAACTCTATTTCTAATTCAGTTTTTATAGCCAGTGCTGTATTCTTCAAATAACATCTCTTTTCCCATCTCTGCCTCTAATAGTCTACACAGACATTAAAAAACAAATATTTGGCATACAAGCTATTTCTCTTCATTTCAATATTTGCTCTAGAATTCAGTTAATGGCCTCTTCTTTTAAACTTTTTTTTATTTATCTTATTTATTTTATTTTTGTTAATCCTCACCTGAGGGTATCTTTTCCATTGATTTTTAGAGAGAGTAGAAAGGAGGGGGAAGGAGAGAGAGGGAGGCAGAGAGAGAAAGATAGAGAAAGAGAGAGAGAGAGAGAGAGAGAGAAACATTGATGTGAGAGACGCATGGACGGTTGCCTCCTGCACCTGCCCCAACTGGCCCCAGGGACCCAGCCTGCAACTGAATTATTGTGCTCTTGACTGGAATCTAACCCATGACCCTTCAGTCCTCGCACTGACGTTCTAAACACTGAGCGAAACCAGCTAGAGCTTAAATTTTTAACTTTCAAACTTAGAGAAAAGTTTCAAGAATAGTTCATTGAACTTCCATATACATTTCACTAAAACTTACTGATAACACTTGGCTACAGCCTCTTTTCCTCTTTCTCTCCACACCCTTACATATATTTTTGCTGACCCATTTGAGAGTAAGTTGCAGATATCACGACCTTTTATCTCTAAAATGTCAGCATATATTTCCCATCTCTTATATAACCACAAGTATCAAATTCAGGAAATTTAACATTGGTACAATACTGCCAATATTTAATACAGCCCATATTCAAGTATCACCAAGTATCCCAATAATGTCCTTGACAGCAAAAAAGTTTTCTAATCAAGTATTCAATCTACGAACACCCTGTGATTTAGCTGTAAAGTCCCGTTAGGTCCCTTTAATCTGAAAAGTTTCTTTTTTTGGTTTTTCAAGTTCTAATTTTGAGGAGCTCCTCCTACCTTGGTCACTTTTTATGCAATCTGCACTAAGCAAGCCTACAGGACTTTTGTTTGAGCACAGAAATAGAAAAGTTTGTTAGCTTTGGGGCATACCTGAAAAAATAATGGTATATCATAATGCCTGGTGTTATTTAAGGTGACCCAAGAGAAAGTTGAAATTTCAATAAATTATCCACCCATTTCATACCACTTACCCAAAAAAGAAGGGTGAACAATGTCTGCTGTATCTTTTTCTAGTTTTAGAAGTTCAATTTCCAGGTTTTTCTGCATTAGAAACAAAAATAATATTTACTTCACTCAGAAAAGAGCCGATTAAAGGATGATTTGTGATAAAAATAGACTTTAACTAAGAATATTTAAGGTGAGGAGGGAGGAGGATTTGTTATGAGAGCCCAGGGGATTCACTGAAGGTTTTCACATGATGTGCAAACCCTATTGTTACTATTACCAACTACTGTTCCTATCACAACTTCATTAACAGGAAACTAAGTAAACACTTACCCAGTTAAGTACTAGAAACTATTCTAAGTGCAAGAGAATTGCTGTTAGGAACAATTAGGATTTGTTTTCCTGTACTAGAAGTAAAAAGTAAAAAGTTCAACGTAATTTACCTGATTGATTTCAGCTTCCATATTTGTGATCTGCTGTAGCCTGGAGAAGTTCACAAAGCAGGGAGTTGATTTCTTAGATATATCTAATATCTCCTAATGGAAAGTAAACAGAGAAAACAGTAGCATGTCACAAAAAGTTTCCATGTGCATTGGAAAAGCATGCCCGTCAGTTTAAAATATAAGCATATATTACATCCATCGCTGCCTTTGAAAAAATGCAATACAGAGTACAACAGTAACAATGCTTATTTCCTGTTTTTAAAACCTCCATATCACAAACCATTTGCCCAAACATTTAAAAAATAAGAAAAACAAAGGATCACTTTGTACTATTTCCTAAAGTACAAGGCACAATAGATTTGCATTACTGATAATTTATTAGAGGATTTTAAGGCTGAGGTTGTTGGAGACATACTCCTATAGAAATGACCAAGACCTAGTCTCTCTGACCTCCTTGGGGCTAAAATCAAACATTTACTCCACCCCTGCTCCTCATGGAGTCATTTATTAGATTCATTAAATGACTTCAAGTAGCTACAAATCATTCATACTATTTCTTTTCATATTCTTGCTCTCTTAGGTAAAGGAATGTTTTGCCCAGGCATAATTACTCTTCTAAAAAGATTACTCCATCCTTTTTATACTTTCATTCTATCTTAGACTGCCTCCTTAAATTGCAGGTTATCTCAGAATATTATCTTGGTCATCTCTTGGCTTCATCCACCATTTTCTGTATCTTCTTTGCTTTTCTAGAAAGTTAGCAGAGGAAAGAATTTTAGAGATCATATAGGACAGGGGTTAGGAAACTATAGCCCACGAGCTAAATGCAGTCCACTGCCTGTTTTTGTACAGTCCATGAGCTAAGAATGGTTTTTATATTATTCAGTTGTTGGGGAAAAAATCAAAAGAAAAGTAATTATTTTGTGACATATAACTTCAAATTGTAGAGTCCAGAAATAAAGTTTGATTGGAACTCAACTTCTCTCATTTAATTATTACCTACTAGAGGCCCAGTGCATGAAATTCGTGCGGGGGGGGGGGGGGGGGGGGGGGGGGTTGGGGAGGATGTCCCTTAGCCCAGCCTGCACCCTCTCCAGTCTGGGACCCCACCAGGATTGTGCCTAAACGGGCAGTCGGACATCCCTCTCACAATCCAGGACTGCTGGCTACCAACCACTCACCTGCCTGCCTGCTTGATTGCCCCTAACGGCTTCTGCCTGCCAGCCTGATCACCTCTAACCACTCCCCTGCCAGCCTGATCGATGCCTAACTGCTCCCTTGCTGACCCGATTCCCCCCAACTGCCCTCTTCTGCCAGCTGGTCGCCCCCAACTGCCCTCCCCTGCAGGCCTGGTCCCCCCTAACTGCAGGCCTGGTTCCCTCCATCTGCCCTCCCCTGCAGACCTGGTCCCTGCCCCCCACCCAACTGCCCTCCCCTGATAGCCATCTTGTGTCCACATGGGGGGCGACCATCCTGTGTGTTGGAGTGATGGTCAACTTATATAATACCTCTTTATTATATAAGAGGATGATTACTTTCAGACTAAAACAGCCTAGTTGCAACCATACAGACCAAAAATCCTCAAACATTTACTCTCTGGCCCTTCATAGCAAAAGCTTGCTGACTGGTAATAATCAATAAATCAAGATATTTATTGAGATAGGAAATGGAAGACTTAAGAATGAATAAAAAGCCTGCCAGGTGTGGCTCTGTGATCATGCGCTGAACTATGAACTAGGAGATCACACTTTGATTTCCAGTCAGGGCACATGCTTGTACTTCTGGCTTGAGCCTCAGTGTGGGGCATGCAGAAGGCAGCTGATCAATGATTGTCTCATCATTGATGTTTCTATCTCTCTCCCTCTCCGTTCCTCTCTGGAAAAAAAAAAAGAATAAAAGAATAAAATGAGCTCTCTGCCAGTAATAAGTTCCTGACAGATAGAAAGAAAAAAAAGTATTCTTTTTTTATCATTTTTTTTTATTACATAAAGTTTTACAAAGATTAGTACATATATTTCTTTTTTCCCCTGCCCTTCCCCCAGCCTCCCCATCCAAACAAGCTTCAGTGCCTCACTTGTTAGGGAACATATGCTTCCATTAGCCGGTTTCCCAGTCCTGTCACTCACTACAATCTAAGAAGGTAGCACTAGATTGAAGTGTTGTATCGCAAATCAGCGAGCTGGACAAGATGCCTTAATCAGCCAGTTAGTTAGGATTCATCTTTATTGCTCACAGGTTCAGAGCGGATTGCCTCTGTCAAATTCTGAAGAAGCACAGGAGGGAGTATTTCCTTTTTATATCCTTCCAGTTCTTTGTGTAAGGCAGCTTGTAACCTTGAATACACATCGTACGTAACACCTATACAGACAACTCGTAACTTTGAGTACATATCATATCTATATAGACACCTGTAACCTTGGATGAACAAACTCTTGGCAGAATATGTGAATTCATCAGTATCAGTGTATCAGCCCCTTTAGATGGCTAGCTTGCAAGGTCAGACAGTTAAGTTTATCTTTTCTATTCAAACAAAAAACAAAGTTATTTTACAGTCTAAAAATAACAGAGTTGACCTACAGAATAAGAGACAAAGAATAACAGAGTAGTTCAAACAGCAGTTTTCCAAAGGAGGGATTACTATGTTTCAGAAGAAGGGGGAAAAAGGCGGGAAAACCGGTCTTTATGATCTCCCACGATCAGACCTGGGGTAACGCACCTGCAGACACCCCAAACGCCCGTCTCCTCGAGTCACTGCCTACGCAGAACCCCGCTTTCGCAGAACCGGGTCTGCCGTGGCCTGGACCGGGCTCCACCCCGAGCCTCGTCTAGCACAGCCTCCGCCAGGACCACCACTTCACAGCCTCCTTCTGTCGCCACCGGGGCACCCCCTTAATGACGCCATCGCCGCCCACCTACCTGAGTGACTGTCCCCGAGGCTATGATATGGCCCAGCAGTAGCCCGGCAGGGTTGGGCGCAGACGCCGGGTCCCAAGAGTCGGCCGCAGCCATGCCCGAGGCGCGCCTCCCCGAGCGGCGCCGGGAATGAGCCGAACGCCCGCCCGCCCGACGCGCCGCGCGCCTCGATGACGTCACGGGGCGTGTCCGCTCAGGCGGAAGCCCGGGAAGCGCCTCGCAGGCTAGCGCGCCTGCCGGGTCCGTCTCCGGAGCCCGCCGCGAGCAAGTCCGGGGCTCCCTGGTCCTCCGTGGGCTCCTGGCGGCGTCTAGCCGCGGACCGGCTGCTGCGGCGGCAGGGCCTGGTGGTCGGGCCGCCTGTCCTTCCCTCTCCTCGTCGCCCAGGTTCCGAGTTCTGCAGGAGGTGCCTGCTGGGGCGGGAGGCGCGGCCGGGAGGCCGGCGGGGTGGCTGCGTGCCTGGAGCGAGCGGTGACAGCTGCACTCCCTTCCCGCAGGGACCCGAGCCGCGGCGCCAGGATGGGGAACAGTGCCCTCCGCGCCCATGTGGAAACCGCGCAGAAGACTGGTGTCTTTCAGCTGAAGGACCGTGGGCTGACCGAGGTGAGACCGGGAGGGACCGCACCTGGGGATTGCACGGGAGAGGGGCGGCGGGGGCGGGGAGGCTCACCGGTGAGGGGTTCTCCGCGCGGCGAACCCCTTTCTCCAGTTCCCTTCAGAGTTACAGAAGCTGACGAGCAACCTCAGGACCATCGACTTATCCAACAACAAGATCGAGAGCCTGCCGCCTGTGATCATCGGGAAGTTCACGCTGCTCAAGAGCCTCTCCTTGAACAACAACAAACTGAGTATGGCTTTTGCGTCCGGGCAGCTTTTGCTGCGACTGATCAGCTGTTAAGGAGGGTGGTGTTCTCTTACAAGCTAATTTTTGTTATGAAACCGTTCCGACTGCTCAAGACGCAGGAGAATGTCAGAGTCCTTGAAGTTCTCTCTCGCTTGTAATTACATCTACAAGCCTCCTCTGGTGGTAAAATCATTGGTCCTGGGAAAATTGGGACGGGACAATGGGAGTAGAGGGACTTTTCCGAATGCCACAAAATTGCTGTCAGGTTGTGTGGAGGCTCCTGTACAAACTATACACATTCATGCTTTCTCGCATTTTGATGGCACTCTCCCCTTCTGAAGACAACGTTGGCAAAAATGCAACACTTAAAAATGGCACACGTGGGAGTTCTGTGTATGTTAACAACAGGCATAGCAGGCTGCCCTGTAGTTTTTATAAACTTCATCAAAGGTGTTTTTCAGCTGTATCAGATTCAGGTTCCTATGTGTTTTTTTTTTGTCTTTGCCAGCTGTTCTTCCTGGTGAGTTATGCAATCTGAAAAAACTAGAGACGCTAAGCCTAAACAACAATCACTTGAGAGAGTTGCCGTCTACCTTTGGGCAACTGTCTGCCCTCAAGACCCTGAGCCTCTCTGGGAACCAGCTGCGAGCACTACCACCCCAGCTTTGTAACCTGCGGCACCTGGATGTGGTAGATCTCTCCAAGAACCAGATTCGGAGCATACCTGACATAGTTGGGGAGCTGCAGGTCATCGAACTCAACCTCAACCAGAACCAGGTCGAGAGCTCAAGGGCTCCTTTCTGATATATATCCTGAATAATCTGTTTTTCTCTAAACTGTAAACATGGAGCTAGGCATTAGAAGCTGGATAAGTACGTTCTGTGGGCTGGACTAATTTCAAGGCCCAACGACCCGTGGAGATAGCTGAGACACTGGTTGTGTTTGTTGTGTAGGTATTTTACCGAGGTTGGGATGGGTAACGGGGTGCTAACTTCAAAAGTTAAACTACTGCCTCACAAATCTTGAAGAGTTCTTCAGATCCTTTTCAAACATGTCTCCAGTCATCTAACAAGGAGCTGTCAGGCCCAGCCAGCGTGGCTCAGTGGTTGAGTGTTGACCTATGAACTAAGGAGGTCACCGTTCAATTCCCAGTTAGGGCATATACCCGCGTTTCGGGCTCTAGTGCAGGAGACAGCCTATCAATGATTCTCTGTCATCATTGATGTTTCTCTCTCTCTCTCTCCCTTCTTCTCTGAAATCAATAATATATATATGGAGCTTTCAGAAAGAGTAGCAAAGAGGCTTATATTCATAGGTTCTTAGAGTTAGACATCAGAGGTAATGTTGTCTTTTTTTGGACATCTTTGTCAATGTGTGTTCTGCTTTTGCTAAGAATCTGTCAGCAATAGGCGTTTTGGAGATAGCTCTTTCCTTATTGGACAGCTTTGATCGTAATATTTGAAATTTGTTTCCATTACTTCGGAAGCTCTTTGGTTATTATGTATAACTGGAGAAACAATCTTTGGGTTAGACATAAGACACAGATGTTGAAACATTAAACACAGTGAGATAGGTGGCCTTTAGTCTTCTAGATCTACAGTCCAATACAGTAACCATTAGCTACATGTGGCTATTAAAATTCATTTGAATTAAAAATTCAGCCCTAGCTGGTTTGGCTCACTGGATAGAGCGTCGGCCTGTGGACTCAAAGGTCCCAGGTTCGATTCCGGTCAAGGGCATGTACCTTGGTTGCAGGCACATCCCCAGTTGGGTGTGTGCAGGAGGCAGCTGATCGATGTTTCTAACTCTCTATCCCTCTCCCTTCCTCTCTGTAAAAAGTCAATATTTTTAAAAATATTTTTAAAAAATTCAGTTCCTCAGTTACCACAAGCCATATTTAAAGTGTTCAAAAACCATGTGCGACACTGGGCTACCATGTTGGTTAGCACAGGCACAGATACAGTCCAATCATTTCATAAAGTTTATTGGGACAAAATTATCCTACATTGTAGTGACCTTAAATTATTTATGAAATTCAGTCTGTTTTTGAAGATATTAGCCTCCTCTTTTCCTTAAATGAATATTTTTAAACTATTTTTTTTTTATTTCAGAGAAGAAGGGAGAGGGAGAGAAAGAAACATCAGTGATAAGAATCACTGATAATTGGCTGCCCCCTGCACACCCCACATTGAGGGTTGAGCCCACAACCTGGGCATATGGCCTTGACCGGAATGGAACCCGGGACCCTTTGGTCCACAGGCCAACACTATCCACTGAACCAAACCCAGTAGGGCTTAAATGAATATTCTTGAATGTTCTTGAGATTTTTGGAAAAATTGACTATTTTGTGGGGGGAAAAACTTGAAAAAAATTGTTAAGCAACAAGTATTAGTTGAGCACTCATTCCACATTCACCTATGCTGATGCCTTTACCAGTGGTTCTCAGATTTTAGTGTGCCTCAGAATAACCAGGAGAGCTTGTTGAAAGAGATCCTTGGACCTCTCAATGTTTCTGATTCAGTAGGTCTGGGGTGGGGTTTGAGAGTTTGCACTTCTAAGAAGTTCCCAGGTGATGGTCTGAGATGATAACAGGTGGAGTAAATATTATTTGGTGACTTGGAGCATTTAATGGGCAAAGAAGTGAATGAATTAAAGATACTTGCTTGTTACTTAATTTGAGGGCCTACAAAAAAAGAGTGGTGCTGTTGAGAATAGACATGCTGAGTTGATTATGATGGTGCAAATGGAAATGTACTAAAAATTAGAGACATAGGAGTGGAATAGAGGTGAGAGGATTTAATGTAGATACAGATTTTGAATTCTTAACAGAAATGATGGCTTTAAGAATGAATGGATGAGCTTTCTAAGAGAAAGTTTAGATAGATGATCAAATGTTAAGTATTAGAGGCTATTGCTTGCAAAATGTCCTTAGGAATAAGAAAGGAAGCCAAAAATGAGGAATAATTCAAAAGTTAGAAAAACTCAGTACTTAGATACAGTAGGGAGTTTCAAGGAAGGGATAGATAGTACAATTAAACATTTACATACACATAAAAGATTGGCAGTGTATGTACCAAAATGTTTATTGCTGGTAGACTGCAGTTCTTTAAATTTAAAAACTTGACTCTCAAGTTTTCTATAATAAATAGTGCTTTTATTATCAGAAAATTTTATTTCCAAAAAGCCACTGGTTCTAAAAGCAAATCCTCCTTCCCCATCCCCCCCAAAAAGTGGAGGAGTAATAACAGATGCTACATGACAGAGGCTTCTGGAATGAGTAGGTAGTAAGAAAATGTAGGCGGTAAAAAGAGAACTAGGACAAATTGTCAGGTAAACGTTTTTTTGTTTTAATTTAGTAAAAAGTAACCGTTACAGTACTTGTACTTTTTCCCTGTTCTTTTTTGTTGTTAAGTAGATATCTCAGATTTCAGTAAAGATATCTTGCTGTCCTCGCCTTAAAGTTCTTCGCCTGGAAGAGAACTGCCTTGAGCTCAGCATGCTTCCACAGAGCATCCTCAGCGATTCTCAGATCTGTCTGCTTGCTGTGGAAGGCAACCTTTTTGAAATAAAGAAACTTCGAGAACTAGAAGGCTATGATAAGGTATGTATTCATATACTTCTGCATTTCTAGTCATGGCTCCAGAGAAGAGAATGGTGAAGTAACACAGATGAATGTTTATAGCCACAGGCTGAATGGATAATCCTATTTGTCAACAGGATTTGTTTCCCATTTTGGAGGAGAGTTCTAAGAGTCAGCCAAATTCTTGTAACAAGATGTACTGGTATATATACTTGTACCAAGATGACTTTTTCTCTAGATGGTGTATTGTAAAGCATCCTTGTCTTTACATAGGTTTCCTGTTATATCAAAGAAAAGTTTAAAAGACCCCCAAAACTCTGTACTTTAGATTTGCATTTAGAATAGGTAGATTTTGTAGGAAATTAGGGACCATATCCAATAAAAACCTAAATGGAAAAAAATAAGATCATATGAAAAAGGTATTTGCTCATGCCAGAACAACACATATATATTTTTTTCTTTCATGACTTTTAGTACATGGAGAGGTTCACAGCCACCAAGAAGAAGTTTGCATGATGTTCTCCACAAGCATGGGAATCCTTATAGGACATTGATTTAGAACCTGCTGCAATCTGGCTGAAGCAAAGGCTCCTGTTGCTGTCAAGGATGTCTGCAGTAAGGAGCTGATACTCCAGGAGATTATATTGCATTTGATCTCTTTCCTTTCCAGAGCTTATCTTAAATAAGCTAAAAGGAATCAACAGACAGGAAGAATTCTCCCTTTTGAGTCATGAATAGAGCAATGGACAGTGTTGATCTTCAAATCATCATTAGTTTGGTTTTAAGAAACCAATAGCTAGTTGCTATTTATACAGTGAGGGGATGCTGCCTGGTAATAGAATAGCTCCACGCCACAGCTTGAAATTTCATGTGTAGTTTCAATGAGTGAGCTTTCATAAAATCAGCTGCCACCCCTGTGTTAACATTTCACATTTTTAAGACATTGAAATAACTTGTTGAGAGGCTGCTATGGTTAATCTAAGGATCTGTTTTGTTCCAGTCCATCAGTTCAACTATAGTATTTATACTTAGAATTTAGAATGTACATAAATGAGTGACTGTCTTGACTAAAAGTGTACCTTGTCAGAGAAGCTTCAATACAACACTAAGAGATGTTCCCAAGGCTGCAGTAGCAACTTCTTTACTATTGCAGGTGCCTTATTGGTAGAGGGCTCCGAAGAGCTAAAACCATATATGCAAAACTTGTAAGATACAAGGGTTTTAATAATCAAGATTTTCCTGAAGCTTTGTTAGAAATGTCTTATTTCTGGTAATCCTTTTCCCATTTTTGTATTTTATAATGCTATTAATCAAATTACCTGTCAAAAAGCAATTATAGTATTTTAAAACAACCTATATTTATCAAGTTTATTCTCTGGATGAGAGAATACATTAAATAAAGAATTTTTAATGACGTTTTTGGCTGGAAGAAAGGTTCATCCTTTAAAAGAAGATAGGAAAACTAACCTATAAATGGCCTTTTGTTTGAAAATAAACTAATTAGGAAGAAATGTTCCCTTTGAGTTTGCATAAGTACTGCAATGCCTTCATGTGACATCTTGTGGTAGTGGAACCATGTTTATTAAGAGAAACTGAAGGTACAAAGGTAGATGGTTTCAAATTGTTACTGATATGAATATAAAGCTACCACTCTGTCATTTTTTGAAGTTTTGTCTTGTTCAAGGGGCTATTATTTACAATATACTTACAGTTCTTGTTTTACAAACCTAGTTCGATCTTTATGAAAGAGATCATAGGAGCCTAGTATTTAATCTATATGAGGAAGTCTCTCTGACCTTCAGTCTGGTCTGGTTATTCTTTTTCCCATTTTATTTTCTGTTTCTCAATTTGGGGAGGAATGATTTATCATTCTTGAGTTTTATTAAAAAATAAACTAATGCTTAATCTTATTGATCAATTAACTGAATAATGAACATTTCTCTATTTTATTAGTACTTATCATCTAATAAATCAGAACTTATAAATTAAACTTAAATGCCCCCAGCCATTTAATTACTAATTGGAGTTCTAAAAAATCTCCAACTCATCCAGCCTGTGTGGGTCAGTGGTTGAGTGTCAACCTATGAACTAGGTCACAGTTCAGTCCCTGGGCAGGGCACATGCCCAGGTTGAGGGCTCAACCCCAGTGTGGGGTGTGTAGGAAACAGCCGATCAAAGATTCTCTCTTATTATTTATGTTTCTATCTCTTCCTCTCCCTCTCTGAAATCAATAAAAAAATATTTTAAAAGTCCCCAACCCTATGACAACCAATGATTACTACCTTTCACAACTTGGACCCAACCTTATTTCCAGATATCCTTTCTTCACTCTCATTCACCTGCCTAGTCATAGCAGATTATTCTGCTCTTTAAATCTATAGTGCAATGTTTCTGTGCTTTAACTGCCTTTATACATTGGTCAGTCAGAAATGCCCTCTCTTACTAACATGCTCTTTTTGTGTCTAAGCCCCTTTCTAAGTCTAAGCCGAATTAACTGCTCCTCCATCTGTTATAATAGCACTTCCCACATTCTGTATCCATCTGTCTCTTGCTAGACTGAACTACGTGATGGCAGGAACTATGTAAAGTAATATATCCAAATTATAGCACACAAGTATTTAGACTTAAAAATGAACCAACAAAGTAGGTTGACTTGTGGTCTGGAGACCCACATTCTATTGGCCACCAGCCTTAAGTCATCTACATTCTTTTAGAGCTTCGGTGGAAGTCAGTGTAGAATACTGAATAAGATAATAGGCCTTGGAGTGAGAAAGACCCTGGTTTGAATCCAACATCTGTCATTTAGCAGCTTTATGAATTAGAGCAATTCTCATCTGTAAGATGGGCCTCCTACCTTTCAGGTGTGTGGGGAGGATATGGTGAAAAGATACATAAAAAGGCATTGAGCACAGTGCCCAAGACAGAGTAAGCATTTAATAAATGGTGCCATTTATTTCATCTGTAAGGTATTAAAATAGAATTTAGCAAGTTGTATAGAAATGGAAAGCTTTGATCAGATACAAAGTTAAAAAGGAGAATAAGGAACTTGGATATCAATCTGAGAAATATAAATCTGATGAAGAATGTATTTAGGGTAACTTAATATTCTAGTAAGAGAGTGACCTGAAGAAAATAGCATTTGCCTGGCCAGTGTGGCTCAGTTGTTTAGGCATTGTCCTGTACACTAAAAGGTTGTCGATTTGATTCCCAGTCGGGGCACATGCTGGGGTTTCAGGCTCAGTCTCCAGTAGAGGTTGTGCATAAGGCAGCTGATGGATATTTTGCTCTCATATTGATGTCCATTCTCTATCTCTCTTCCTCTCTCTCTAAAAATCAATAATACTTTTTTAAAAAGCAGCTCTGGTCAGCATTGCTCAGTGTTCAGAGCGTTGGCCCCTGCAACAAAAGGTCACGTGTTTGATTCCTGGTCAAGGGCACGTATCTGGGTTGCAGGAGGCAACCAATTGATGTGTTTCCCTCACACTGATGTTTCTCCCTCCCACCCCCTTTCCTCCCTTCCACTTTCTCTAAAATTCAATGGAAAAAATATCCTCAAGTGAGTATTAACAAAAGAAAATATAGCATTAAAAGAAACAAATAGAAAATAATTCTAAGTACAATTTGGTACAGGATGTCTGGGAATTAGAAATTTAAATTAAGGGAATATTCACAATCCACACATGACATGAAAATATCTAAGGTTGAAGTAGTAATAAAGGATGAATTAAAACTGAAGAAAAAAAAGGCATGACCATATGGGATAAGACTGAAAATATGAAGAGAAAGCTTATTGTTAAAAAAATTAAATGCTTTTAGGAAGGGCGTTTAGGTATAGCACAATCCCCAGTGTTTTATACCTTCTTTACACATGTACCATCACTTGCCAAACTACTCTCTTCATCATGAAGCATTTCTATTACAGAGGCTCTAAATGAATCTCACTTTAAATTACTTTCCTCTTCATTCCCATGTTAACTGTATCTTCTCTCTTTTTTTTAGTCCTCACCTGAGGATATTTTTCCATTGATTTCTAGAGAGAGGAAGGGGGAGAGACAGAGAGAAACATCCATATGGGACACATCGATTGGTTGTCTCTTGCACATGCCCCATCAGGACCAGGGATTGAGCCTTGACTGGAATTGAACCTAGGACCCTTCAGTCTGCAGGCCAGCATTCTATCCAATGAGCCAAACCAGCTAGGGCAACTGTATCTTCTCAAGTGGGTTGTAGTTCTCTCTCATAAAAACTATCCTTTTAGTCATTAGTGTATTGAAGCTCAAATGAGTAAAAGACTAGTAATGATTAAAATGTACCTCATGACAAATCATAGACTGGAAAGTCCTACCAGTACTTCCAATAAAAATGGTAAAGATGCTTTCTCTTGGGAGTGCTTCTTGATTTATGGACCTTTCCTTTACTCAATTTGTTACATAAGAGCAGATGAAATTGTTGCCCCCTCCCTCCAAAAAAGACATAGAAACACACCTATTTTGAAAGAACAATTCCATTAGTTACAAAATTTAATTGTAAGGATTAAGTAGTGGTTATTGGTCAAACCAAACCACATTAATAGTTTTGATGTATACAGGTACTAGCTTTTAAATAAAGGTGACACATACCAATCAGATTCTTACAACATTGTTCAGGATTAAACAAGTGTGATTCTGAACTTGGTTCAATACTCAAGGCTAAAAGAATGATAGTGCAATCATCAATAATAAAAACAAAGGCATAATTTTCCAAATCAATTTTAGTTAAACAGAATTCTAGCTTTTCAAAATTCTAAATCTACATAAAACTCAAAGTAATCTAACGATTTTTCTACCTGAGATCAAAACAAGTTTATAGTTTCCTATCTAAACATAATTCTTGGCATTGAGGTAAATCTGAAATCATGTGAAATATTTTGTCAAACATTCCCCCAAAATTTTAAACCCTGCTTTAGACAGAAATTCTCATGTTACAATACGTATTTAAATATTTTCTTCAAAGACTAATGACAAGTTTATGAGGTTAATAGGCTTGAATTAGAACCATGATACTAATAATATGAAAATAAAAAGCCATTCATTTGTACAAAGTGTTCCTGTACGGTGTAATATGAAATGTGATCACAGATTCTATGTACATACATGAATCATCAAGAGTTCAGGAATTAAACTCACTTTAAGAAAACTCATCCTATTCTTTTTTGAAGCAGAGGTTGCAAAGTTGTGATATATAACAAAAATATTGTATATAAAAGCTCAAAAAACCAAGTAATAGCCTAAACTGGCAATAACGGCAACTTAAAATCTAAACCCAATTAGATCTTTACTGAGGCTATGCAACTTAGTGCTTTGTGGCCTGAAGGCTTTACTGAGGTAACAACCTCCTTATCTCTTGCTTCTCCTTGCACTCCCCCACCACTGCCCCAGCTTCCTATTTCAGGGCTGTCTTTGGCAATGCTTCCAAATCATGAAAGCAGAAGAACCTACGCCAGTAAATGAGGAGGGTGGAAAACAACGCTATATATGATGTGTAAAAACCAAGCTAAGAGTATAAACTGAGAAAATACTAGAAGGAAGGGTGAGCAGCAGTCTACACTCAAGGAAAAAAGAGAAAATAAAAAACAGGGGGCCATTACTCCTTGCCCCTCTTCCACATTATCTCCTAATTAGAAGAGTGTGGAACCAAAATTTCAAACTCTGAAAAGGCAATGACTCTGAAAGAGGAGCTAGGTAAGTGAATAAATGGTAAAGGAGTACAGCAGTACTTTAGCTGTCAATGAGTTTCTTTGCTCTGGCATTGGCACCTTCAATACGATCTTTGTTGGTGTCAGCCTGAAAAAAAAAAGACATCAGCATTACTTCACAAGGTAAGTTAATCTAATAAAAGTTAAATTCCAGCTTGGTCAGTATGGTTCAGCACTGAGCCAGGAGGCAGCCAATCAATGAAGTTCTTCTCTCCTCTCTCATCAGTGTTTCTATCTCTCTATCCTCCTCCTTTCCTCTTTCAAAATCAATTTTTAAAAAACCATTATAAAAGTTAAATTTCATACACTTGGAGTAATTTATACATTCAGGAAATTCAGGAAACAATCAAAGTCACATTACAAAATTCATCTTGGGCAAGAATTGACAATATCAAATTAATTTGGAAAAATCTGGCTGTATAAATATGATGAAGGTATAACAGAACTTGCCAGTATTTTTTTCAAATATACTTTTATTGATTTCAGAGAGGAAGGGAGAGGGAGAGAGAGACAGAAACATCAATGATCAGCTGCCTCCCTGCATGTCCCTTACTGGGAATTGAGCCGGCAACTCAGGCATGTGCCTTTGGCCAGAATTGAACCTGGGACCTTTCAGTCCGCAGGTGGACGCTCTATCCACTGAGCCAAACCAGTTAAGGCAACTTGCCAGTATTTCATGAATTATACATTTTTTCATAGTTTAACATGTCCGAAACTGGGATATGTCTTATAATCAATGGCATTTAGATGCAACAAAATATAAGAATGCTCTTCTCTGCTACTGATCTGACCTGTGGGAGTCCCCTGAACAGAATCATAGAATCCCATGTAGAGTTATCCTAAGTGTAACACTGCGAGATTGAAATAACCTTCCCCAAGATCTTTAGAACAGATGTATTACCACATCCACATCAATATATGAATTAAAATGATGGGTAATAATGTAGCCTAAACCCTTTGAAAGCACTGTTTGCCTCAATAAAATCCATTTTAAGTGACTCAACAGAGAGTCAAGCTTAAAAACCTACCCTATGCTTTAAAGTACACTGACACTTCAATAAGTAACAACGAATAAGAATGGCATTTAGATATCAAAACATTGGACACAATTTCACTTGCAGTGTCTTTTACATTATGTGAAGTAAAAAGAAAAGGAGTCACCCTTTTCATTATTCACAAGGCTCTTATTTTGTGTGCCCATTCCACATGAACCATTCTGCAGAACTGATTTTTACCTTACGGACTTACGAGAATTCAGGAACTTACTAATTTATTATTTAACAACAACAATAAAAACAACTCCAAAAGCTAACTTGCTCATTTAGGGCAGAGAAACGGCTCACACAAAGGTTAGAGATTCTAAGCTTCAGGTGTAAAATTTTAAGTGAAACCATTTCATTCCAAGTTCTTGGTTCAAAATGAACCAATTGCCATAAGCAAAAGAAGAACTTAGCTATTGTTTTTCAATGTGCAAAAACTGGCTGCTTCATCAAAACTCAACACTGGTGAGGACAGGGTCCAAAATACTGAGCAAAATTTCCATTACTAAAACACTATCCTAGATGTCTCATTTTCCGATGACACTAAGAAACTTTTACCTTTTCTGTGATCCGGTCTATTTGTCGGTTCTGAGCCTCAATCTCATTGCCCATGTCCAGGGCCATGTTTTTTAGATTTCCTAGGATACTGCCCACTTGACTCAAGTTCTCTTCCATTTCATCTTCTCTGGCATCATTTGTAATACTATCACAAAAAGGTAGTTAATTCAGTTTTTGGTGAATTCAAAATGGACTAAGTTTGGATTTAGTTTGCATAAAAACAAGCAACCAAAATTACTTTAAGCAGTGTTAGACCCAAGGGAACGTAGGTTACATTAGAAGCATTGCATAGTAAAAATGGAAAGACTAATAAAAGAGAGCACAGTATCTTAAAGCCATGTAAGGGACAATTAAGTAACAACTCTGGGACAGTGGTTCTCAAAGTGTGACTCCCAGTATAACCTAGAAACTTAGATACAAAACATGCTAATTCTTATACTCCATTCCAGATCTACTGAAATAGAATGGAGTAGATCCCAGCAATTTGTGTTTTAACAAACCTTCCTACAACAAAGTTGAGTAGTTGCAACAAAGACTGTATGGCCTACAAAGTCTGAAATATTTATTATCTGACTCTTTATAGCTATTCTTATAGGGATTTGGTTAACCCCTGCTCTAGAGGATACATTTTAAAACATTTTCTTATTTATATCTTACATCAGTAATTTGGAAAGTGCTGAAAAATATAAAGAAAAATCCATAACTGAAGGCCGATATACCACAGTCAACACTTTGTCAAAAGGCTGATTTTAAAATGAATTTTTAAAATGAAATAAATGCTATTTCTAACTGATGAGTTAGGATTCATGTATAACTATACCCATCTTCTCAGTGAGCCATTCATTTAGGAAAGGGATAAAAATATTGAAAGGAGCTGGCATACCGTTTAATGTATCCATCCTTGGCTGCTCCTGTGGCTGCTTGCTGAGGCTGACCATTTGTTACTCGGCCTGGCTGCTTAGATACTACATTGCTAGAAGAGTTGTCTCCGCCATCTCCCCAAGTTGCCTTATAGGCCTTACCAGACTCAAAGTTCTTTGTCCTATATAAGAATCAGGAGTGCAGAGAGACCCCACAAAGGGGAGAGGGAGAGTTGTAATTATTAGTGCTTCTTACCTTCAGGATGATCTTTGTACCCTTATCATAACAGCCACATACATGCAGCTAGATCTAGACTATCTGTACTCTGAACCATCACAATATGGCATAGGAATAAAGATGAATTTTAATGCCCACTGACATTAAAATTTTTTTTTTAAAGTTCAAGTACTTCCACCAAATCTTAATTAAGCAGTTAGCAAGTAGTAAAATGCCATTTTTATTTTTTAGGTTCCCTCAGCCTCTGACACTCTCCAGAAAAGATATTAATGGACACTAGGAAAAAAGTGTTCTTAGGCAGTGTTCTGGGATGCCGTAAGAGGTTCCTTGGTAGCATCTCAGAGGTTGATGAGGGATGAAAGAGTAAAAAGGCTGAGTAGGCAATACTTAGACCCCAACTGCCCTTTACTTGAACCAGAGCAGTTCCAATTTATCAGTTTTATTAAGTTAGAATTTTGCACTAAAAGTTTAAACAGGATTTAACAAGCAAACATCATAAAGGAAAGGCATGAATTACTTACAAATTGAAAAACCAATAAATAATTAACAATCTTGGCCAAACTGGTGTCAGTTATAAATCCTTTGGTTTAGGACTTTTTCATTTAAGAATTTGCCCTAACTGGTTTGGCTCAGTGGACAGAGCGTCGGCCTGCGGACTGAAGGGTCCCAGGTTCGATTCCAGTCAAGGGCATGTACCTTGGTTGCAGGCACATCCCCAGCAGAGGGTGTGCAGGAGGCAGCTGATTGATGTTTCTCTCTCATCGATGTTTCTAACTCTCTATCCCTCTCCCTTCCTCTCTGTGGAAAATTAAATAAAATATATAATAAAAAAAAAAGAATTTACCTTTTCTAATTAAAAAAAAAAAATCCTAAATCCAGACCTCTTAAAAGTAAAAGCACATGCTTCAGATGTAACTGAAATAGCCAAAAATCAGCCAAAGCCAGAATTTTACCAAGGGATTTACTACTCAAACTGGTATAAATAGCAATACTTAGACCCCAACTGCCCCTTACTTGAACCAGAACTTAAGTGACTTTACAATAGCTATTACAGCCCAACTAGGTGTGGCTCAGCAGTTGACTATTGACCTAGTGGCTCAGCAGTTTAGCATTAACCCAGGAACCAAGGAGTCACTGAGCCCTGGGTTGCTGGCTCAGTTCCGAGTAGGAGGCAGCTGATCAACGATTCTCTCTCATCATTGATGTTTCTCTCTCTCCCTCCCTCTCCCTTCCTCTCTGAAATCAATAAATTTAAAAAAAGAAAAAAATAGCTATTACCAAAAAATAACACAAATAAAACTCTTTACTGATTGAATAGGTACAGTTTCACTCATACAATTTTAGTTTTTTTCTATATACATAAACAAAGCAGAATATGGCTATAATACTGGCCTCTGATTTATTCCACATAATATGTTAATGAGGAAGTTTTGAAACTACAGAAGTGGAGGAGAGATTTATAAAAATAGTGGCTCCTTCTGTAATAGACATGTGAGGATTCATTTTTGCAAACACAGAATTAGATCTTGGATCTTAATCATTAATGCTAAAGACAGGGTACTACTACTTTTTTTGATATGAGGCACTGAGAAGGTAAACAAATCTATGAGCACTAAAGAGCCAGTTCTCAAAGTGCCTTTCTTGGTTCCACTTTAAATTCTCACAATTAATTTCCAATGTATGCTATTGTGTTTTATTAATTACTCTGTCTAATAATAAGCTATGATGAATCTTTCTTGGAACAAGGTAGGATTATATACTTTTAAATGTATAATTATCTGTTAATTTGGTGAAACCAATTTACATGTATTCTTTGTTAATAAGATGGATCTCAGGCAAAATTCTAAAGCAGAGTAACAGCTAGTAAACAAAATAAACATTAGTTTTTCAGAAAGTGAATAACCAGATATATTATAATAGGAGTAATATAAGTGGGATTTTTATCAGCATGTCAGATTGTAGAACAGGTCAAAGACTGAGGACTGGAATCCATAAGTCATTAAATATTGACACCATTTTTCTGAAAGTCTACTCTATGTATTAAGACAGGACTTGTGGGCTCTTGGTCTATCAAGAGATATATACATGTTCCAACCTCCTCAACTTTAAGAGATAATATTTGAAATTCCTTAAAGTTTTTAGAATCCTTTTCACAATTAGATATAAGGGCCATAAGATACAAACAAACTGTTTTAACATGATATGAATGAGGTTCAATTAAGCCAGTCTATAAATGAAGAATCAGACTGGTTATTAAACCCTTGTCCCTTTAAGAGGAATGGATCTCTGAAGATGTTCTTCCAATATCAAGGAGAAATTATACAAAAAGCTGACTTTGAAAAAAATTTTTTTACAGCTTTGGATTGGATTATCATGTTTATTCTTAAACAGGTTGCATGTTAATGAAGAAGTGATTTTTAAGTGCTGTTGGTTTCATATCTTCACCCTTGTGATAGGTCCATTTCTCTTTCAGCACCTCCACTCTGGGTAATACCTTCTAGCTGCTCATGGTCCTGCCACTTGCCAACATTACCCTGGAGCTTCCTCCCACCAAATTAGAACACCTTTGAAAGTTACCAATTTTTAAGGGCATTTGTCAGGTAGCTGCCTAACTAATAAAAAATAATGGTTTTAATTTAATTTGTCTTCTTACAAAGGGTCTTAAATGCTTTAAAGGTAATATTCTCCTAATTTGAGCACCAGAGTGACCTGGATGGTTTGAACATACAGGTGCACAGGTTACACTATAAAAATTCTGCTTCAATAGGTATGAGGTGAAGCAGAATTTTTTGTTGTTACTGTTTTAGGTCATTAGCTACCCAGGCAGGGAAGATTTTAACTCTGTTCCAAGGGACTTACAATCTGTTTTAGAAGAAATATTTTAGATTACCGTAATAGTCTTTGTTTTTCTACATATTGGGACACTGAGGAACTGATCTAGAGCAGGGGTGGGGAACATCCAGCCCAAGAGCTGTGTAAGGCCCTCGAAATCATTTGGTCTGGCCCTGCCAAGGCATTAAGAGTCAGTTAATTAAATGTTGGACCAAGTACAGCAGGCTAATTTTTAAGTTGATAATTTTGTATGGGCCTGTGAATGATGTTATAAATATCCAAATGGCCCTTGGCAGAAAAAAGTTCCCCACCCCTGATCTAGAGGAAGCAAAGGTATAAACCAGGAATTTTCCATTTTTTTAAAGCTATAAGATTTGGCTTAGGTGGTGTGGCTCAGTGGTAGAGCATCAACCCATAAACCAGGAGGTCACAGTTTGATTCCTGGTCAGGGCACATGCCCAGGTTTTGGGCTTTATCCCCAGTGGAGAGTGTGCAGGAGGCAGCCAATCAATGATTCTCTCTTACCATTGATATTTCTCTCCCTCCACTCCTCTCTCTGAAATCAATAAAAATATATTTTCTAAAAAGCTACAAGATTTTGAACCTTAATCCCAAACCTGCCATTCAGTAGCTGTAAAACCTCAAGCAAACGTCCGTCTCTTAAGTTTTATGTAAAACTAAAATAATAACAATACTTAACAGTTTACAGAGCTATGAAAAGTTCTGTTGATAATGGGTGCAAATTGCTTTGTAAAGCATTAGACAAAAAATTTTATTCTTTGGCTTCAACTTCAACCTGATCCTTAGTTAACAGTTCATGCCTTTAAAGTGCACAGATTACCAACTGGTATGTTTACTCTTCTGGCCCATTAACATTCCCTAGATTTGAGATCTACAAGCAGCTGAATATAGTTGGCATATGTTCACATAACAAGACATCTAGACCCAATATGTTTTGGTTTACAGTAAAAAATAATGGTTTTGACCTGGCTGGTATGGTTCAGGTTTGAGCACTGACTATGAACCAGGAGGTCATGGTTTGATTCCCGGTCAGGGTACATGCCCAGTAGAGTGTGTACAGGAGGCAGCAGATCAATGATTCTCTTTCTCTCCCCCTGCCCCTTCCTCTTTTTGAAGTCAATAAAAACATATTTTTTAAAATAAGGTTCTGATCTGCAACAGAACTCTTTTGCATAATAAAATTTATAGTCCCTCTAGGAAGAAATTAGATTTCATGATAAAATGTTACTCAAATTTGTGATAGTTTAATGCAATTAAGAATTATCAATTTAAGAAGTCTAATAACTTTTATCATTTTTCCCTATATAAATCTCATTAAAAAATGACAGGTTTGAAATAAAAATTTTAAATATCCCTTAATTAATTTAACAAACTTCTATAAAAGCAGAAAACAAGTATTAAGAACAAATAACTTTAACAGTTTCTTTTTCTAGTTTTGGTCGTCAGCATTTGTACTAACTGATTACCAAAAAGCAAGCCAAATATTAGCCAAATTTCTTTCATATTAAGGAGAAAAGGGGTAAAATAAGTATCAATTATAGTGTGTGTGTGTGTGTGTGTGTGTGTGTGTATGGTTTTGGATGATCAGACTACATGGAAGAAGAAAAAGGAGACCAAGAAAACAACAGGGCAAAAATCAAATAATTTTCTAACACTTACCCACAGTCTATAATTCCCATAAAGATCCAAAATGAAGGAGTGAAACATTATAGTAAATAGTAGTCTGACTAGAGGGTTAACTTTCATAAAAACCAAGATTAGTTAGCTCCATTTTAATTCAACATGAAACTATAGAAAACTAACACATGATATATTAGGAATTATGGAAACAGATTGTAACATAAAGAGGGGGGAACCTTTATTTTAAAAAAGCAGATACTAAATATTGGTAACATTTTAAATTCATATCCCACCTTGTTCCAAATGACATTTAAGATGACTGGATTGGGCAATTAACTTCTCAATTTGGTAATGGCCTAAATGGTGGGGAATCCAAAGTATTACAAGCAACACTTTAATAGAGAAAATCTTGATTCTGGAACCAGAAAGGAGTAGGAAAACTTAATAAAAGATAGGATGCTGAAATCAAAGTCCTATACAAAGAGATAGATTTAGCTTGAATTCACTTACATTTGATCAGCAATAGGACAGCAATTCTTTAAAAAGATCAACCTATTTAACACCCTTAGGCCCTGGCTGGTGTGCCCAGTGGTTGGAGCATCGGCCCGCCAACCAAAGGGTCTTGGGTTCAATTCCCAATAAAAGGCACATACCTGGGTTGCAATTTGATCCCAGGCCACAGTGGTAGGCAACTAATGAATGAGTTTCTCTAACATCAATATCTCTCTCTCTATCTCTCCCTCCCTCCCACCCTTCTTTCCTTCTACTCTCTCTAGAAAATCAATGGAAAAAAATATCTTCAGGGGGAAGATTAACAAAAAAAAACCCACCATAAATAAATAAATAAATAAATAAATAAATAAATAAATAAATAAATAAATAAATCCCCCTAGCAAAACTTCAGGGGTATTTTTTAAAATTATATTTTTATTTATTTTTGAGAGGAAGGGAGAGGGACAGAGAGCTAGAAATATCAATGATGAGAGAGAATCACTGATTGGCTACCTCCTGCATGCCCCCTACTGGTGATCAAGCCCACCACCAGGCATGTGCCCATGACTGGAATTAAACCCGGGACCCTTCAGTATGCAGGCCAATGCTCTATCCAGTGAGCCAAACCAGCAAGGGCTTCAGGGGTATTTTTATTTTTTTAATATTAAATGTTATTTAGCAAAATCTTAGTTATTAGAGCTATTAGTCAAAGGATGGTATTATAAATTAAGGTTCTTTTTGTCAAGCCCGTATTTGGCAGACAGTACCCATTAAGAACAAATTCACTTTACATTACACACCACAGCACAGTTTTTAGAACAGTCTCCACCACTCACAAAATCCATGCACATGCACAGAAAAGCCATTTGAAGCATATCACCTTTAGACAGCAGGTTAACAGCCCCAACTGCGCCATAAGACTGCATCTTAATGTTCCCTTTGATCAGTTACTGAGCCCGGCTTCTGATGTTAAATCTTCATTTTTAGTAAGCAGATTAGAAAGGAAAAGATTAGGTGAGAGAATGAAATGCAGAATCTAGTGAATGCCAGTCAAACAGAACAGAGGCAGCTTTAGAGTTTTCAAAACATAATGCATTTAAATTCCTGCCTGATTCCATAGAAACAACCAAGATCTGAGAATCTAGATAAAAAGAAAAAATACGAAAACTATTTAATCAGAGCATACTTCATCTTTCCTAAGAATGTCTGGATAATTACTATTCTTTCCTAAAATTATGCAAATTAATATGAAGAGAAGGCAAATACTAATGGAGAGGTTGTAAAACTTCCTCACTTTTTTCTTGGTGATTACAAATTTTTCTTAATTATTTCTCTTATAATTTTTGTTGGTATTTTAATTTTTTCTATTGTTAAACATATATTTTTTAAATTTTGTTTTATTGCTTAAAGTATTACAAGGTATTTTAATTTTAAAAAATCATTTTATCTGCCAACTCGACCATCAGCCAACAAGTTTCTCAAGAACATTCAATCAACAAGTATTTATTGAGCACCTACTATATATCAGGTACCATGTGAGGCACAATAATAGAGTAATGATATATAAAACCAGAGACATGCCTTAGTCATCTTTCTATCCTTACAGTGAACAGGATGAAGGAAGTGAACTCAAATGTGAACTAAAATATAATTCAATGTTATTTTAACCAATCAGAACTGAATATTTATACCTCAATATGACACAGGATTGGAATAGTATAAAATTTATAGTACCAAATTTGAACTTCTCTAGGAAACAATCCAGAAATACAAATTTGCCTTCAAACTATGTGCTATTATGTTCGACATGAGAAGCACAGACTGAAGAGAGGCAAGTAAAGACCGAAGGATACCTTGTCTGAGAATGGTTAAACTGGTACACCAGCAGTTTACTAATCTGAGGCCCCATTTTAAGTCTGCCTCCTTTTAAACTCCTGTTAATTAGAATTACAACTCTTCAAATAGCAAGCTAACATGACATTTATTCACAATTTTAAAGTTTAATCTTGGTAGTCTTATTTTTAAAATCTACAATTCTTTTAAAAAATTAGCTGAAGTTACAATTCCCTTCTAATACAAGGTTCTGTTAAGTAAAGCTATTTCCATGTCTTATTAAAAAAAAAAAAGATTTGCTGACCTGGCTTCAATGACTACTACTAAACAAATAAAAAATCTCAAAGAACAAATTTACTCAAGACATTTTCTATATAGTAATACATCTAACAACAGCTACAACAAAAAAGTTCATTCTTTTGTTGCCAATGTCAAGAAATGTAGGATATCGTTAAAAGTTAGCGCTCTGCCTGGTTTTGAATCTCAGCTCTTCTGCTTGCTAGTGTAGCCTCTTTGTGCCTACGTTTCCCCAAATGTAAAATAATGAAAATAAGAAAACCTATCTCATATTAAAGTTACTGTTAGGATTAAATTGAAAGTGCTCAGATTAGTAAGAGTCTAAATTAACATTATAGGCCCACAGCTCTTACCCAAACCCTTGAATGTGAAACATTTTGAGCAGTACCACATGATCAAATACATCACTATTTCTGCAGTGAAGCAAACTGACATATTAAGTGTAATAAAGAGTATAAATAGCTTCAGTTCAGGTTACATTTTGTGGCCTAATTAATGAGTTGTGGTACTACATTATGAAAAAGACAAATAAAAAAAACAAACCTTTGGCTTTCAGAGTCTTTTAGATTTCTGAATGATAGGTAAGAGACTGGACCCAACTTGTTATTACTAATACCAGAATTAATACTAGCCTTTTAACGAAGAAAATAAGACCCTGATTGACCTTCGAGAAGCTCATGGTATGGCCGTTTATATGAAAAGCCTAAATGGAAACCAGCAGATGAAACTGGAAAGGTAAAAATACTGACAGAAATGAGAGCAGATATAACTGAGGACAAGAGATACCTTAGAGGCCAAGGACTCAGACAAAGAAAAGACAGGTGGAAGGAATTACAATCAGACATCTCTAACTCTCTCCTCTTGAGGGAACAACTGTTCTATTATAGTAACCCCTTGATCCCATCTGTTGGAAGTGCCTTCTCTTGACCCTCTGAGAATGAGTTCTGCAGAGTTAGAGGTAAAAGACTGCTTCAGGACCATACTCTATCTTCTCTTTCACAAGTGTCCAAGAAAATCTTGCCCATGCTTGGCTGGGTTACACAAATAAAAATAAAATTAACACTTCTGCAGTTTCATTTCCCACTTTCTATGATATTAAACCATCTTAGGATTCACGGCTCTTCCTGTTCAACTGCTGACTGAGAACTGATTTTGCTGTAGGTTCTAGGGAGGGTTTCCTCCTCCTTGCTATTATTCTCTTAATATCTAACCTAAAATTAATTTATTTTTTTCTCCTCTGTACTCTTCCAAGAGGGTACACAGAACACAGGAGAAAAGGATACGTCTGCAAAACATAGTTAAGCGTTTGGATAAAAAAAAATCTGTGCATTTCGCTTAACCGGTTTGGCTCAGCGGATAGAGCATCAGACTGTGGACTGAAAGGTCCCAGTTTCGATTCCGGTCAAGGGCATGTACCTTGGTTGCAGGCACATCCCCAGTAGGAGGTGTGCAGGAGGCAGCTGATTGATGTTTCTCTCTCATCGATGTTTCTAGCTCTCTATCCCTCTCCCTTTCTCTCTGTAAGAAATCAATAAAATATATTAAAAAACAATCTGTGCATTTCTAACTTGTTTGCTTGTAGTAACTATTAAACCCTGCATGACAGTCATAGTTGAAAAATATGCAATTTCAGAAACTTATCCAAGGTCTGAAGAGATCAACAGACTTGTCTTAGAATAGGAAGCCAACGGACAAGCACAGAGAGAACACTGTCAAATCCTAACCTCTTGTGCCTAAAACAACACTGAAGTTAATCAAAGCAACATAACTCTATTTTCTCTAGTAGCAATGGCACAGAGAAGGTTAGCACATGAAATAACTTACCATAAATTATGACAGTATAACAAAAGTTCCTCCATTCCTAAATCCTTTGGGAGTAAAACTGATGAGTCTATAAACCTTTGTATCCTATTCTTGGCTTACCACACCTGAGACAACTAGATGTAAGCATGAATGCTTATGAAGCTCTTACAAGATGAATATTCTTCAGCAGTTATGTTAGCTATTCTCAATCTCTAGACACTGCCCTTTAACTAAGGGTAAAGTTCAAAGTTGTTTTGTTAATTACCTCTTAAAACAAAGATGAGCTTCAACAGAAGGTAAGATAATGATTAATTGACTTACTCCAAACCTCAATGTAATCTGAATAACATAATATTTGTCAACACCATGGAGTTTGATTTACCCTAGAATAAGTAAAGAATTTAAATATTCAAATGGAGTCACCAAGAATTCCCTCCTGTCAAGCATAATCTCATACACTATATACAAATAGTTTAAAGACTTTTATCTCCTAGTTTACTAGAAATCTCAGATCTTTTGAGTCTGTTTTGATTTTTCCTTCCTCATGTCTGATATACAATCAGCTGATTTAAAAAAAAAATCTGATTTACATTTTTCTCTCTAATCTTAATGATGAGGTCTTACTTCACAGGCCCAGATTACAAAAAGTTTCTAACTAGTCTTCTGGTGTGTAGTTATATACTCCCTCCAAATCATCAACTCCTTACTCTGGCATTACTCTGTAGTTACTCTACAGCCTATTTACTTTTATTTCCCACTTCTCATCTATATAAATCATGCAGCTCAGTTAAATCAAGCTTGTCTGTAATGTTTGTTTACATTAAATCTCCCACAGGAAATGCCTTCCCAATTCTTCCATGTTCATCCAGATCTTTCTAATCACTCAGAGCCTAATTCAAGTCCTATCTTAACTAATAAAAGCGAAATATTAAAATTAACCGTTTCTCCGGGATGGGGTAAGCCATGCCCACCAGCCAATCAGAGCTGCTGTATGCAAATTAGCCCATCCAAGATAGCGGAGGCTGCAGCTCCGGTGTGCAGCTTCTCCAGGGCTGCGGCCTCCGCCATCTTGGGAGCCTCCCGCCTGGGAAGGCATCCAGCGCCTTGGGCCTGCAGATGCCTTCCCAGGCGGGAGCCTGGGGTGGGGGAGGCGGGGACCAGGCGGCCGGACCCCCAGGGCCCCCGCCCGGGAGGCCGTGGGGTGGCCGGCGCCATCGCAGCCTCGGCTTCCCGGCCGGGAGCCTTCCGGGGCGTGGGGACGAGGCGGCTGGACCCCCGCGGGCCCCGCCCGGGAGGCCCACGGGGGTCCGGCCGGCGCCACCGCAGCCTCGGCTTCCCCGGGCGGGAGCCTTCCAGGGCGCGGGGACGAGGCAGGTGGCCCGTAGGGTCAGTGGGAGCTGTGGCCAGCCTGAAAACTGCCCTCAGCCCCTCACCCAGGCTTGCTACACCCCCCGGGGTGAGGATCTCCACTGAGGAGCTTGGCCAGCTTGCAAACAGACATTGGCCCCTCACCCAGGCTGGCCAGGCACACCAGCAGGTGGACATCCCCAGAGGGGTCCCAGACCGGGAGAGGGCACAGGCCGGGCTGAGGGACCTCCCCTCCCCCAGTGCACAAATTTTTGTGCACCGGGCCCCTAGTCTATAATAATAAAAGCATAATATGCTAATTAGACCAGACAGATAAACGACCTTCCGGACATCCTTACTGACTAAGCTGTGGCGGCAGGGGCTGAGGCAGAGGCAGCTGGGGTGATCAGGCAGGCAGGCAGGCAGAGTGGTTAGGGGCTATCAGGTAGGAAGACAAGTGGTTAGAAGCAATGAAGCAGGCAGGTGAGCGGTTAGGGGCGATGAGGCAGGCAGGCAAGTGGTTAGGGGCAATGAGGCAGGCAGACAAGTGGTTAGGGGCGATGAGGCAGGCAGGCAGACGCAGTTAGGGGCAATGAGGCAGGCAGGTGAGTGGTTAGCAGCCATCAGGCAGGCAGAGGGTTTAGGGAAAATTAGGCAGGCAGGCGAGCAGTTAGGAGTGATCAGGCAGGCAGGCAAGTGGTTAGGGATGATGAGGCAGGTAGGCAGAGGTGGTTAGGGGCAATGAGGCAGGCAGGTGAGCAGTTAGGGGTAATCAGGCAGAGGGGTTAGGGGTGATGATGCAGGCAGGCGAGTGGTTGGGTGATGAGGCAGGCAGGCGAGCAGTTAGGGGCAATCAGGCAGGCGAGCAGTTAGAAGTCAGTAGTCCCGGATTGGTCCCAGTTAGGCCCAATCCCACAGATATCCCTGAGGGATTGGGCCTAAACAAGCAGTTGGACATCCCCTGAGGGGTCCCAGATTGTAAGAGGGTGTAGACCGGGCTGAAGGACATCTCCCCCCATGCACGATTTCATGCACTGGGCCTCTAGTCTTTCCTATAAGATGTTCTACAAACCAACCTTTATCAATTCTGTACCCTTTGCCTTAGTTGATAACACTAAGGCTGGGCTGAGGGACCCCCACCCCCCACCCCATGATCATCTAGCACTAGATTTACATATTTTTTACGCTTTGCTATTCTTCCTCATACATCCAACCATAGGGTTAAGTTTTTTGAAGACAGGACCCAAGTCCTTTACTCCCCCTGGCCATCCTCATGCACCTACCACAGAATATATATTTTGTTAATACTCCTTGTTTGAAAGGAAAAAACACTAATTTCATCCTCTTTGTATTATCCGGATGTATATTTCCCAATCTTTTTGTGTATTACTAAAAAAGAAATTGGAACTTGATCCAAGAATTGATCAAATTTAAGCCATGGTTTTCAGTGAATCTGCCTATTTACATGAAAAGCTTGATCTGCCTGTGGGAGAAATAGCTTAAGTTTATCTAACAAAGTTCCGTAATTAGGCCCAGTCACACTTCATTGCCTTCTTTGGGGATGGGAGCATGGGTGGGGGGAAGGAAAAGGGAGGGGATGCTCTTACTGTATTTTTAAAAGGTCCTAGTTTATCAACTCACCTATTGCATGGGCAGACACAAAGACCACAGCACTTGTTGAGTTCTGTTAAAGTCTTCTCTGCCTCTTTCATGTCTTTGTTTATTTGGTCCATGCCTTCTTCTATGCGGTTTAGTTGTTCTAAAAATAAATTGTGAAAGTTATACTCATAATGCTAATTATTATTATAAAACAGCAAACTTCAACCTTGAATCCAACAATAACACACCATAGTGACTGTATTAATGCCAGGAGGTTTTACATACTGTCCAACATTAAAGCAATCTTTCACATACTAATCCTGAGGCACCTGGACTCTTACTAGGGAAAGATCTGTTCTAAAGAAATCTGTATAAGAGCATGTGAGGATTTGTTTAGAGATCACCCCTACAACCAAATTAAGTCTACTGTGGCCAGACCAGATCCCCAGCATTTCTATCACTGAATAGGTTCAAAACCTGTGGGTTGTCATAAGACTAGTAAAAACTAGACCAGATGATTCAAGGCCAATTCAAATGGAATGTTTCCAAGCTCACCGGAATCTAGACCTATATAAGGACTTGATTTCTGAAAATGCAAAAATATCACAATGTCTAATGTATATGATGCACAGGATAAGTTCTACTACCTAACAAATGATTGGTATACAACTGAACATTGTTGCCCCTACCTCCAATCTATAATAATAAAAGGGTATATGCTGATTAGACCAGTAGCCAAACGACCTTCTGGACATCATTCTGTACGTCCTTCTGGACAAATCTGCCACAGTGGGGGCAGAAGCTGAGGTGGTTAGGGGCAATCAGGCAGGCAGGTGAGTAGTTAGGGGCGATCAGGCAGACAGGTGAGTGGTTAGGAGTGATCAGGCAGACAGGCAGAGCGGTTAGGGGGGATCAAGCAGGCAGACAGAGCGGTTAGGGGTGATTAGGCAAGCAGGCAGAGTGGTTAGGGGTGACCAGGCAGAGCGGTTAGGGGCAATCAGGCAAGTAGGCAAGCAGTTAGGGGCAATCAGGCAGGCAGGCGAGTGGTTAGGGTTGATCAGGCAGGCAGGCAGAGCAGTTAAAGGCAATCAGATAGGGAGGCGAGCAGTTAGGGGCAATGAGGCAGGCAGGCAAGTGGTTAGGGGCAATGAGGCAGGCAGGCAAGTGGTTAGGAGCCAGCAGTCCTAGATTGCGAGAGAGATGTCCTGGATTGTGAGAGGGTGCAGGCCGGGCTGAGGGACCCCCCCACCCCATGCACCAATTCCAGGCACCAGGCCTCTAGTTAGTAATAAACATAATATAATTCAAATCAGAAGAAAGAAATAAACACTCTTATCTTACAAAAGGAAAGCACTGCCAAAGGCTTCATTTTATACATGGCTGATGTGAAAGGGCTTTCTGACATCATAAGTCATATCAAAAGTTTCTGCCAATAACTTCAACTCACCCCCTTGTTCATCCAGCATAGTGATAGTCTTGATTCCTGCATCCTGAGACTAATAGAAGGAAAAATAGCTGATAGCACAAAACTTAGCAAAAATAACAGACACAAAAACTGTAAGGCCTGACAAATAACATGAGAGAATCATTTAGAAACTTAAGTTTTTAGAGGAGAATAACCAGAGAAAATTAGTATCTCCAAACCAATATACTTTAACATACTACCCCCCTCTCCTCAAATAATTAAATCACAAACTCATGGTATAATGATCTTCCCTGTCATATTCTAATACTGTCAGTGGGGGGGAAGTCCCGTTAGTGCATGGTTTGACAATGATTTCATCAATTGCTGGTGTCAAATAATGAAGTTTACTGATACAATCCCCTTAACTCCTAATACCAATTCCACCTTGTGATATTAGGATCCCTCCTACACAGTATCTGTATTTAACTTAATAGTTAAATACTTTCTTACCTCAATGGCTAAACCCAGGATTCTCCTTGTACTTTCCAGAGACTAGGAAAAAAAATAAGAATTTTATCATTCTCAAACATGTAGAAAAAAGGAAAAATCTGATCACAGGCCATATACATGATGCTACTCCATTTTTAAAGATTGCCCCCATACACAATAGAATACTATGCAGCTATAAAAAAGGATCTCTTATCCTTTGAGATAGCATGGAGGAATCTGGAGAGTATTATGCTAAGTGAAATAAGCCAGTCACAGAAAAACAAATATCACATGATCTCACTTACATGTGGAATCTAATGAATAAAATAAATTGATGAACAAAATAGATCCAGAGACACTGAACCATGCAACAGACTGGTGTATTTCAGAGGGAAGGGGGGGAGGGGAGAGAGATTAAATGAAGAAATTATATGCATATACATATAGCCCATGGACAAACTAAATAGTGAAGCAAAGGCCTAGGGAGGGGGTGGGAGCAGGTCAAGGGGTGAGGAGAAGGGATATCTGTAATATTTTCAACAATAAAGATAAATTAAACATAAATAAATAAATAATGTTGTCAGCACATCAATTCCTCCCTTAAAACAGGGGTGGGGAATGGCCAGTCCTCAGGCCATATAAGATCTGTGAAATCATTTGGTCTGGCCCTGCCAAGGCATTATGGGTAAGTTAATTAAATGTTTGACCAAATATAGCAGGCTAATTTTTAAGTTGATAATTTTGTATGGCCCACAAATGATATTATAAATATCCAAATGGCCCTTGGCAGAAAAAAGGTTTCCCATCGCTGCATTAAAACAACCAGTTTATCACTTCACTACCAGTACCTGGTAGAAAGTTTTCTTCCTACCAGGTACTCATTAAGAAAAAATATGGAGGGTGAAGTTAATGGGATTTAATGTAAGCAGGAACCTAAGCATATTACACAGATATCAGAAAGTTCTGTTAAAATCAACTGTCCAGAATTCCTCAAGTCTACAGTATATTTGATGTAACTGTTAGGTAACAGTTTTTAGGTAATTACCTAAAAAATAATTATATAAACTGTTTTCACTTACTGTATTTAGTTTTTTGGTAAAATGAAAAAATAAGGAGCTAGTAATGGCACTGTAGGGCAAATTGCATTCTTTGATAAAAAGGGACTTGGAAGAGGCCAAATGGTCTTCTAAAGAAGTCCTCTTATCCCTCCACTGTGAACACTAAAAGAAAATTAATTATAGGGGAACCTCATTTCTTGAGCTTAATTTGTTCCAGAAGCTGTTCAAAAACCAAATAATTTTTTCCCATTAGAAATACTGTAAATTGAATTAATCCATTCCACACTCCAGTGATTCTGTTTTAACCTTTTTCATATACAGTACATGTCTACTATACTATTTAATCTATAAACACTTTAAAAACAAAAAGGACATGAAATGTAAATGAAAATTTTAACAAAAAGGATAGGAAATGTACAGCAAAAAATGAAAATTTTACAATTATAAGCAGCAACAAAAGCAAAAAAAAATACACACATAAAAAATATTCACAGCACAATATCTTAAGATTTTAACAGCGGTAAATTGACTCATATTTGTGCATTCTGTCCTTTGTTTGTCACCTAAGAGATACATGACTCATCATACAGGTATCAGCATGAAAGGATTGTCAGATTAAGAAGTGAATTGTTCGAGATGAGAGAAGTCCGAGAAACAAGGTTCTTCTGTACTTATTCCAAGTAAAACATTTACCTCATCAGTAACCTGGTGAGCCCTCAACTGAATTTCTTCTGATGACAGGTTATCCATGATGAATTAGAACTCTTGATAGGCACAGAAACTGAAATGTAGATATTCTGTAAGAATAAGAATACAAAAAACAAATTTGTTTGACCAGAATGTGGACTTTGGAATTTAGGATATTTACCTCGAAAAAAGGATAAAGGGCCTATCGCACAGGTAAAGAAACTAAAACACAAAGGATTAATGGATGCTTAAATGCTAGTTAGTACAAGAGGTGAACCTAAAACTAGTGAAGTGCTGTTTCTAATAGGAAAGTGGTCCCTTTACTTTGAGAAGGAAGGTATTACTAGAACACAAGCTTTAAAGACTTAAAATAAATTTGTGCTTATACAATGTTTGAATATGAAAAAGCAGTAAGGTGAAGAAGGCTAAGTTAGACAGTGTTCCATCAGTAATATAACAAAACTAGAGGCCCGGTGCACAAAAATTTGTGCACTCGGGGTGGAGGGAGTCCCTCAGCCCGGCCTGTGCCCTCTCACAGTCTGGGACCCCTCAGTGGATGTCCTATGATGGCCCCAGTCTGCCAGGCGCCTTCTGTGTGTGTGTGTGTGGCCACTGGGGACCTGCCCCCAGCCGCATCAGAGGCTCGGAGCAGTCCTCCTGTGTGTCTACCTGCTGGGGGCCTGCCCCCAGGCTTGGAGCAGGCATCCCCTCTATGTTGATCTCTCAGACTCTTGTCCTCCCCTGCATGTTGTTCTCTTTTTTGAGCTGTGACCAGGGCTGGGTGCTGCCTGCCTCCCAAGCTTGCCTACT
>PVJC01015809.1:0-34539 GCA_004026665.1 Murina feae | reverse complement strand
CCACCTCTTACCCGCTCCCCGATGCCCCACAAAGGGCCTGGGAAGCCCACCAAGCAGGCCGCCGACCCCCTGCCACCGCTTATCCGCTCCCCAGCCCGCCACCTTGCTTTCCCACTTCCTGGTGCCCTGGAAGGGCCTAGACAGCTGCCAAGCAGGCCACTTCCAACTGCCATAGGTGCCACTTCCAACTGTCATAGGCAGGCAGTTGGTGCCACTTCCAACTGCCATAGGCAGGCAGTTGCAATAGAACCCTTTGGTTTGCTCAGGTTCCGTGGCTGTTGGCCTCCATCTTGGCTGGGTTAATTTGCATACAGCCGTTCTGATTGGCTGGTGGTAACGGTCACATTTGCATGTTTCGCTTTTATTATAGAAGATAGATTTAACCACAATTTTGAAAACCTGATAATGTAATATATCAGAAACAATTAAATTATACACTTTAAACAATGAGTTGTATGGTATGAATCCTCAAACATATATTTAAAACAAAAGAGGAAGCCTGGTCTGCAAGGCTCAGTGGGTTGATTCTTGACCTATGAACCAGGAGGTCATAGTTCAATTCCAGATCGGGGGCACATGCTCGGGTTGTGGGCTCAATCCCCAGTGTGGGGTTTGCAGGAGGCAGCCAATCAATGATTCTCTCTCATCACTAATGTTTCTATCTCTCTCCCTCTCCCTTCCTCTCTGAAATGAATAAAAAATACGTTTTTAAAAAGAAAGGGGAGATGTCCTTGCCACTTTGATTCAGTGGATATAGCGTCGGCCTGAGGACTGAAGGATCCCAGGTTCAATTCTGGTCATGTCCAGGTTGCAAGCTTGATCACCAGTGGGGGGAGTGTAGAAGGCAGTCAATCAGTGATTCTCTGTCATCACTGATGTTTCTCTCTCTCTCTTTCCCCCCGTCCCTTCCTCCCTGAAATCAATATTAAAAAAAAATTTTTTTTAAAGGGAGTGGGGGGGAGGATTAATGAAATTTATTTCCTTTCTGGAAAGAAACAGTCTCACAGAGTGACTTTGACAATAACACAAGCATGAAAAATTTTAGATTTGAATGTTAAACTGATCCAATAAGCAATTTGGAGATGGAATGCAATGAAAGAGTTCTCAAATTGAGATGAGAATTAATAATGTGGGAGGAATCTGATAATAATGAGGAGAAAGTGAAATTAAGACAAAATGATTAATTAGCAGTGAGTCACTGATGATAACGGAGAAAGTGCTATAAATCTCAAGTTACTGCTGTGGTGTTTTGTTGTTTTTAATTACCCAGCATCTTGGCCAAATAGGTTTTGTGATGTTTGTGAAAATTTCCTGACAGCATGCGGGCTCTTTTGTGTATTTATGCTTCAACAAGTTTTGAAAGTTATCCAATATGTAACTTTTTAACAAAGATTTAAGAATGCACTCCACACTTGTATTCTTAAACAATCAGATCACTCATGTGTTTCTTCTTTGGATCCAAAACATTAGTTTACAGTAGTCCCACCCCCACCTTCAGATTTTCATTTTTACTTTTAATATTCTTCCAGCTCTATCAATAAACTTTCAACCCAAATTTCAAGATTCCCATTTGCATGAAAATATAGATTTTCTCCTTCTACATATCAAATTTAAGTTTGTTCATTTTTCACTGAGGCCCTCACTCCTACCAACCCGCTCATAAAATTGCAGGAAGATAACCGTTAATCCTGGTGAGGTGGCAAGGGCAGGTATTGGGCAGCGGCAGAAGCTCTGCTCTCTAACAGTCGTCTTGCTCTACTCACTTAACTTTAATGCTCCAACCTCTCCAGCCAGCAGAAAATTATCGTCTATACAGATCACACTCTTCTCTTCTTATAAACCACTTTAAATTACCTTTGATCTTTTGTTTGGTGTATATGCTTTTGCATTGCTAAATATCAACCGGATGTCTTTGCAAAATTCCAAAGGGCTGTCATAATTTTCCGCTTCTAAAGTCTCCCTTACTGTTCCAAAATCCATTGGAGTATCTATAATATCTCGATAGTCCTAGGTTTTAAAAACAAAAATTAGTTCAAAAATTTTATTCCTGCTTATAGAATTGTAAGTCCATCAGATCTCTAAAATATTAAAAACTAGAGTCCTGGTGCATGAAATTCATTCACTTGGGGGGGTGGGCCTCAGCCCAGCCTGTGCCCTCTCGCAATCCAGGAGCCCTCAGAGGATGTCTGACTGATAGCTTAGGCCCACTCTCCATGGGGATGGGGCCTAAGCTGGCAGTCAGACATCCTTAGTGCTGCAGTGGTGGCGAGAGAAACTCCCACCACCGCCACTGCGCTTGCCAGCCACGAGCCCTGCTCAGAGCTTCTAGCTGAGTGGTGCTCCCACTGTGGGAGCACACTGACCACCAGGGGAATGCTCCTGTGTTGAGTGTCTGCCCCCTGGTGGTCAGTGCACATCGTAGTGACCGGTCATTCTGCCGTTTGGTGAATTTGCATATTACCCTTTTATTATATTGAATTATAGAAGAGAAAAAAATTAGAAGAAGCTTAAGAATCATTGATAATTTTTTAAAAAAACACGACCCAGACATAGAGACAAGATAAGAAATAACCAAATATACTTGGTAGCAGGACAGAGATGGGTATTTTGATTTGTGTATTTCAAATTGTAAGAGAAAGTTTATTTAGAAAGTTACAAAGCTAGTAAAAGTAAGCCAGCGGGACTGTGCAGGCTCACAAAGCAAGCTTCAGATGTAGAAGGGCCTTGGAGCTTAGGAGAGGGAAAGGCGAAGGTAATACACCTGGTGGGAACAGTCAGGAAAGGGAGAGCCAGACAGGGACTGGGTTTATTTCTTCATGTCACAAAAGTGTAATTGCTAAGCTTTGATAGTAAGCTTGTGCTTTACTATCTGACTTTTTTTAAGGTCATTTTCTAGTCCTTTATTACTAGAATGAAAACAGACACTTTTTACACAATTTATAGTTTTCCTGGAGCTGGGATTACTTAGATAATTGATAGCATGTAGAATCCTCCATTATGGAACTGTCTTAATGGTAAGAGAGAAGGCTAACATGAAGCTAGACATCTTACTCTTTAAAAGTTTAATTTAAATACCTCTACATCGATCTCCTCTACACAAAATAAAAAAAGCCCCAAACATTCAAAAAAATGGCAACTTACTGGATATTCAACCAAATCAACAGGTTGTCTAAATGGTTCAGAATCTTCACATTGAAAAATTAAGTTCACTAGTTCCTTACACTGTTTCTTCCAGTTGCTTTCAACATAGCGGGTGGGTTTGCTGCTCCTTTTTTTCCAATCATGGGCCTAAAAATATATTCACAATATCGAAAGTATTTTCAGTGTTGGGAAAGTGACACTATAATATCGTATTTGACTTTCTATCTACTTGGAAAAAATCCACTTTTCTGCAACAATCCAATGTCACATCTAGAAACATTTTTCAATCCAGCACTGATTTCGTGTCTAGAAAACGTTTTCACAGAATTTGAAATATCACACTGGATCATGTGGTAGGCAGAATCAGAATAATGACGCAAAGATACCTGCATCTAATGCCAAGAATGAGGGACTCTGTCACTTTACGTGGCGGCTGTGACTAAAGGCATGCTCTTGAGATGGGGAGACTGTCCTGGATTATCTGGTTGTGCCCAATGTAATTACAAAGGTCCTTACAACTAGAGGCAGAGGGTCAGAGTCAGACTGTAAGATGTCACACTGCTGCCCTGAAGGTGAGAGAAGGGGCCCTTGAAGCTGGAAAATGTGAGAACACGAATTCTACCCTAGAGTTCCCAGAAGGAACACAGCCATGCCGACACCCTGATTTTAGCCCAGTGAGACCATGTCAAAATTCTAATTTACAGAATGTAACAACATTTTTGTTGTTTAAGCCACTGGATTTGTAATTTGCTAGAGCAGCCATAGCAAACAAATTCTAAACAGGTACTAAACACTTGGGAGAATTATATGAAAATGACAAATCAGATGACAGAAATTTAAGTCTAACTTTTCGATGTTATCTGGGGCAAGCATATTATGAAACATTTTATTAAAAACTTAAAGTGTAAGCAGCATTTGGATGAAATTTAAACATTTAACATTTTTGAGCATTCTCAGATTAGTAACCTTGACTTTTAATTAACATAATACATTAAAACTTCAAGAGTTCTGATGGTGACACTACAATTCTAACTACCCAATATCCAAAACTTATTTCCATATATCCCCCAACTAATCCTCATTTTTCTTTATTTTATTTTGGGGTTTTTTTGGTGCCGAACCCCAGGAACAAACCACTAGCCCTCATTTTTACAGAAAGTTTCAGTTAGCAAACACTACTTAATTTTTCCCCTCAAATGTCTCATCTTCTTCCCTTACCTTTCCATTCCAAGCAAACACTCTCCTTGACTCGGTTCCCATCCTTGACTCCCAGATTCTTGCAATGAACTCCTAACTCACTTCCTTTACTACGCATCTTCATATCCCTCAGAATATATTCGTCAATTGTGACTGTGCAGTTTATTCTCTACTTTAAATGAAACCATGGTTTTCAGTATCACCATCATTTGCTCCCAACAGCCAGACACAGCCACTTTGCTTATCCTAGCATTTACCCTACACCAGTCAGATGGGTGCTCTCAGCAACCCACTAACACGCCACGCTGTCCTACTTCTTTGGCTTGGATTGTAACATCCCCTGCTTTTTTACTGTTTCAACTCCATCTCATTCTGAGAAAACAGTTAAAATCCCAAGTCTTCCACTAAACCTTACCTAACTATCCAGCTTTCAGTGATTTGCTCCCCCTTCTCTTACAAAATATTCCATAACTATATCAATGTAACTTTTAAAAGACAACACCTAAGACCTCAGGTTGATTTTAAACAAAGAATAAGTAAGCAACAAAGATCAATCAGGCAGATTAACTTACTCTTCTTCTTCCAGAAGATGTTTTAGGGAGGTCACTATCATCCTAGAAATAAAAATCAGAGCACCTTAAGTATCAACATTCTCATTAAAATTGCAGTAATTTTAATTTGAAAGTATATGAAAGATAAGGTTGTAACTTAACAAAATCTCAAAGACAGACTATATTGGATAATCTTTGTGGCACACAGATTCTAACAAACCAACTATTCTTAATACCCTATACATTCCCTAAGAACATGCATTTATTCCAAAATATAGCTATAAAGGCAGCTTTAAATTTGTGTTTTATGTCTATGCAGAAATCCCAGAAACAGTCTCCTACAATTCCTGCACATTTGTGCTCCGCACATTGTTTTATTCCCTAAATCTATACCCATTTTTAATCTAATATAAATTAGCATGTGGATCAGTGAACTAAAGTTTGTGTAGAAATTAAGCCATGTTGGTGGGGTTTTTTCGCCACATTGTTTTTAAAGACTATCTTCCCTGCAACCAAATCCAACAGCCGGATTCTCAACAAGGGCAGCATCACTGCTACTTGCCTCACTGACACTTGACAACCATCCCGAGGAAGGACTCTAGGGTAGGTGAGCAGGTAAAGCTCGTGAATTCCCAACTGCAATTAAATCCATGCTCAGCTATGGGTTTTCCAAAAAAAAAAAAATGGCCAAGGTACTTCTTTAATGTACCTTTATCTATTGAAAATTTGGAAAGAGAACATATTTCACGCCTAAGTTGTTCATTTTGACATATTTTGTTTCGTATACTGATAATCAATTATTGCCTAAAACAAATTATGTCACTATCTAGATAATTAAAAAATGTTTTTAAAAGTGCCCTATTTCCATAGTAAGTTGGAATATAGCAAGAATTGATATAATCAACATTTTGTACTTCACTCATTCTTTCGAGTTATCATTTGAAATGAATAAAATCATTGTAAAATTGGTAAACTTCATACCAAAGCCTTGGCATTTTGCTCATCATTTTCAGAAGTGTTAGAAAGTTCTGAGATATCTGTACAGTCTTGATTCCTAAAAAAACAATTTTTCATTTTTTTAACAGTATGCAGATGTAGTTATTGTTGCCAACGATTCAAACTATAAGTTAGATATAAACAGTTGCTCAACTATGCATACCTAATTTCAAGCAGAGAAATATCAGGTTTTTAACTCTACCCTCTGTGGAAACAACTATCTTAGAATATAAAAGTAAGGGGTGTTGTTTTTTTCAGTTAAATATACACCAAAATTTAGCTGGTAATCCATAAATAACATATATATGGCCTCAGTTAACAAATACATGGAGAAATTTTTCTAAGTATCACCACAAGTAATAATCATAGGATGAGTACCAGGAAAATAGTTGATTTCAGATAAAAGAGAATAGAAGAAAAAAAGGAAGTAGAACTTAAAGCAAATTACATCTTAACTTCACTATAAACACAAAACAAATTCTAAAGCAGTGAAATCCAGGCATAAAGGAAATGAAATGATATGTGATCTTCCTGAAGAAAGAAAGTAGTATGTTTTGGTAAAGAGGTAGTAAGTCCAAGTTCTCCAGACATAGGACAGCTTTAACCCGGAAAAGTGACATAGACTGTAACTTGTTGCTACATATTGAAAATGATGGCATAACTTATAAATTATTATTCTTCAAAAGGATGTTTATAGCTATGGGGAAAAGGCATATAAGATCATATAGCAAAATGCACTAATTTTAAAAGATACAGGCTGAGTAATTTGTCCAAAGTCACACAGAATATTCACTAGAAGATATTAAGCTACACATTAGATCCTGATTTCCAGGTCAGTTTACACTATACTATTCCAATTCTGATTTCTCAATGCACGAAATTATGTGGAATATCCATGCATGAACAACACTCTCACAGGACACAGATTTAATCCAAAGATTAAAACTCAAGCCTAACCAGTTTGGCTCAGTGGATAGAGTGTCGGCCTGCAGACTCAAGGGTCCCAGGTTTAATTCCAGTCAAGGGCATGTACCTTGGTTGTGGACACATCCCCAATAGGAGGTGTGTAGGAGGCAGCTAATCGATGTTTCTCTCTCATTGATGTTTCTAACTCTCTATCCCTCTCCCTTCCTCTCTATAAAAAAAATAATAAAATATATTTTTTAAAAAACAAAGATTAAAACTCAGTATAATCATGAGGAAATACCATACAAAACCAAATTAAATATCAGTGACAAAGTAATTGTCTAACACTTATAAAAAATGACAAGGTCATGAAAGAAAGAAAAGACTGGGGAACAGGTTAAAGAAAATGTAGAAATTGAAAACAGCATGATGGGGATTCTGGATAGGATCCTGACACAGAAAAAAGACACTGATATAAAAACTAAAAACCCAATTAATGCCCTAGCTGGTTTGGCTAAGTGGGTGTAAAGCATCAGCCTGTGGACTCAAGTGTCCCAGGTTCGAGTTCTGTCAAGGATACATGCCTGGGATGCAGGCTCAATCCCCAGTAGGGGGCCTCCAGGAGGCAGCAAATCAATGATTCTCTCTCATCATTGATGTTTCTATCTCTCTCTCCCTCTCCCTTCCTCTCTGAAATCAATAAAAATATATTAAAAAAAGAAAAAAACCAATAAAGTGTTACAGCTAGTCAATAGCACTGTACCAAGACTAATTCCTTAGCATTTCATCAGGACATCACAGATATGTAAAAAAATGTTGCCTGGGTGGAAACAGATTCATGTATGTGGCAAATGTCTATAGTTTAAACTACCTAATCTAATAAAGAGTAATATGCAAATCACCCTCACTCCATCACACCTAAGCCACACCCACCAGCCAATCAGAGCGGCTGTATGCAAATTAACCCAGCCAAGATGGCAGGTGGCAGCCATGGAGCTAGAGCAAACAGGAGGCTTCAGTTGCCTGCCTAGGGTGGCTGGACCTCTGCTCAAGGCAACAAAGTTTCAATTATAGAAGATAAATAAACCCCAGAAACCTGATTCCAGCCAACCTCGCTGGGACATTGGGTCAATGGGAGATGTGGGCAGCCTGAAAATGGCCCTCAGCCCCTCACCCAGACTAGCCAGGCACCCGAGTAGGGACCCAAACCCTGAAGGGACTGTGGGCAGCCTGAAAACGGCCTTCAGTCCCTCACCCAGGCTGGCCACACCCCCATGGGGTGAGGGTCCCTACTGGGGGCTTGGCCAGCCTGCAAACAGCCATCAGCCCCTCACCCAGGCTGGTCAGGCACGACAGCAGGTGGACAGCCCCCGAGGGGTCCCAGACTATGAGAGGGCACAGGCCGGGCTGAGGGACCCCCCTCCCCTGAGTGCACAAATTTTTGTGCACCCGGCCCCGAGTTTCAAAATGTTAAAAAGTAGAAACATTTAGATTAATTTCTCATTCCTGTACAGAAATTACAATCACAGTAAGTATGTAAAGAAATGTTATTTAAAGTAACACATTAAAAGGGTATCAAATTTAGAGAGCAAAATTAAGCACAGGATCTCTGCAAGAACACAATATGCAAAGTCACTCACTTTTCCACAACTATAAGATGAAGTCACTTACTTGATAAATTTTAGAAGTTGGTCAGTTATCTTCTTAGCTGATCTTGCAATTACACTCTCAGGTTCATTAAATGTTCTGGCATTGTGTTCTATATATCTGACTTCCCAAACCAATGCAGATAGCCTCCTTCAAAATAAAAAAGCAATTTATGGTTTAGAAAATAAAAGGACAGAAACCATGTAAAAACACCCAGCATGTTGAGCCAGCATGATATATTAATTAAGACAAAAGCACAACTCGATCTCCAGGGGGGGGCGTGCAGGAGGCAGCCGATCCGACGATTCTCTCTCATCATTTATGTTTCTATCTCTCTCTCCCTCTCCTCTCCTTTCTGAAATCAACAAAAAAGTGCAAAGTAACAATGAATAACCTTTTCATGCTGTCAACTTGACCAAAGTCATAAGCAATTATACTGGAAGATGAACTGCAGAGAATACATTTAAGGACCAAAAATCTTAACAGATTAGTCAATCACATCCAGAAAAACAACAGAACAATCCTCCCTTTTCACAATGCCTATGGGTATGTCTGAAGCTGTTGAGACTTAATAAAGAAAATGTGTTCAACATCGTCAATCCTAAGAGTCAATCTCACTATAAAGGAACAAAGGGATTTCTGATCAAATGCACATTTCCATGTTTGACTACAGAGCTAAATTATATCAAGAATGTGAACTCAAGAAATCAGGTTTTATTTTTTAAAAATATTTTTATTGATTTTGAGAGAGAGGAAGGGAGAGGGTGAGATAGAACATGAATGATGAGAGAGGATCTTTGATCAGCTGCTTCCTGCACGCCCCCTAACGTGAATCGAGCCCACAACCCTGACCTGGAATTGAACCAGTGATCTCTTGATGCATAGGTCGATGCTTAACCACTGAGCCACACTGGCCAGGCTTACAAAATTTTTCAAAATAGTTGAATTATAAAAAATAAAATACCTTCGATTGCTCGAAAAAAAAATATCATTGAGAATAGGAAATTTTATAGTTATCAGTGCTCTAGAAGCCAGAGATAAAATGTACATGGGCTTTAGGATATTAATCTTTCAAAGGCCAAAATCCACTTATTAACTAAATTAAATTTTATTTTTAAATGGATCAGCTATATAGGAATATTAAATATACAAATAAAAATTTTAACTTCTCCCTGCCGGGTAGCTCAGTTGGTTAGTGTTGTAGATACATCAAGACTATAGGGTTTGCTCCCCAGTCAGGGCAATCAGGGCACATGCAAGAAGCAACCAATGAATGCATAAATAAGTAAAATGCAAATTGATGTCTCTCTCTCTCTCTCTCAAAAAAAAAAAGACTACCTAATATAATTTGTAAGAAAAAAAGAAAAACAAACTACTTAAGGAATGAAATCTGGTAATTTTTCTTATCCAGGTTCTAATCATACCTACCCACAGGCACCTAACACAATGTCTTACAGGACCAAGACATTACAATAATAAAAAAAGAAAATGAAACAAAAAATGTTAGTCAGTCCCCATTCTACCACTGTCACCATCAACTACTATTACCTTATTTACTCTAATTCAGTGGTTCTCAACCTTCTGGCCCTTTAAATACAGTTCCCATGTTGTGATCCAACCATAAAATTATTTTCATTGCTACTTTAACTGTAATGTTGCTACTATTATGAATCATAATGTAAATTTCTGATATGCAAGGTGGTCTTAGGCGAACCCTGTGAAAGGATTGTTCGACCGCCAAAGGGATCGCGACCCACAGGTTGAGAACCACTGCTCTAGTTGGTTCAGCCAAGTATCTTTTCAAACTTTTTTTAAAAAATAGGTTTCTACTAACCTGTAAAATCGATTAACAAGTCTCATTCGAATTGTGTAAAGATCAGTTGGGTAAGCCACTACAGTACAGTACTTCGGGTACGTACACAGATCAACTGGACCTGCAAAAGCTGCTGCTATATCTGTCAGGGCAGACAGAAGAGTTTTTATTAATAAATTCATAACCCCTAAGTGATATTTCTCAACAAATAATTCATAAAATACACTAAAGCTACATTTAATATTGCAACCTTAACCAAAAGGTAATAAGTAGGAATTGTAGTAATAAACACAATTATGATATTTTTAAATACTTGTGTGGAAAAGCCTGAACATGAAACTTTTCATACTAAAAAAACTTACCGAGATTCAAAAGTTGATCTATGCCACTAATAATTCGTTCACATTCTTCATCCCTCGATTTCTGACCCCATTCACCTTCTTGTGGTTTGTAGAGCAATTTCTCTAGCTCATCTGAAGTAACAGAAATACTAGCTCCTAATTCTTCAGGTGGATCAACTATGAATTCCATTAAAAAAGAATACAAAGAATAAAGCAAACAAATATACACTATACATAAATTCAATTCAAAGGTCTATAAAGAAGACACTAATTACAAAGGACAAAGTAGTTACTTAATAGGAGAGAAAACTGGCAGACACTACTTCAATCAAATGATTAAAGTTAATAGGATCAATTGGTATCATGTGCCTCCCAGTATCATGCACAGAAAACACATTTCCCTAACACTCTTGCCCCAAATGCAAACTCTGGGTTTAATTGTGAAAAAAAAAAAAGAAAAAGCAGATCAACCCCAACTGAGGGAAACTCTACAAAATAATTGGTTAATATTCTTTAAAAGTGTCACTGTAATGAAAGAATGTAAAGCTCAGGGACCCCAGACGAAAAGAGATTAAGATGGCACAGCAATGAACTCTAGTATGTGAAAGGATATTAGGACAATGATCTAAATTTGAAGGCCTATGGATTAAAACTGTATCAATGATAACTTCCTGATTGATAGCTACTATAAATTATTTAAGATGTTAACATTTGAGAAAACTGGGTATTCATAAATTCAATGTACTATTCTTGTAACATTCTGTAAGTCTCAAATTATTCCAAAACAAAACATTTTGGAAGTGCAATAAAGCCCGGCCAGCATAGCTCAGTGGTTAAGCATCAACCTATGAACCAGGAAATCACCATTTGATTCCCAGTCAGGGCACATGCCTGAGTTGTGGGCTCGATCCTCAGTGTGGGGTATATGTAGGAGGCAGCCAATCTATAATTTTCTCTCATTGGTGTTTCTCTCTCTCTCTCCATTTCCTTTCCTCTCTAAAATCAATAAAAATTAAATTAAAATTTTAATTTAATCTACTCTAATAAAAGCGGGGCAGGATGAGCAGGATGTTTGGGGCGGGTGATGGGCCAGGGTGTGTGAGGTAGGCGGGGCCGATGGGGCAGGGTGGCGGGTGTGAGGTGGGCAGGGCCCATGGACAGGTGGCGGGTGGTGTGTGTGTGGGGGGGGGGGGGGGGGGGGGGGGGGGGGGGGGGGGGGGGGGGGGGGGGGGGGGGGGGGGGGGGGGGGGGGGGGGGGGGGGGGGGGGGGGGGGGGGGACGAGATGGGCAGGTGGCAGGCCGCAGTTTGGGCGGGTACAGGCCGGCTGAGGGACCCCCAAGTGCAAAATATATTGTGCACCGGGCTTCCTAGTTTAATATAAAGCCCAGCCAATTTGGCTCAGTGGCCCAATGTCAGCCCATGAATCAGGAGGTCATGGTTCAATTCCCAATCAGAGAACATGGCTGGGTTACAGGCTCAATAAATCAATAAAAGCATATTGGGGGAGGGGGGCAATGGTTGGATTTGGGTTAGAATCCTAACTCCTACCCTTTCTAGATGTGTGCATGACTTAAACAAAGTACTGCAAACTCTCTGAACCCTATATCTTTCATCTGTAAAATTAATAACAGAGCATCAACCTCAGAGCAGGGTTAGATGAAATGACATGCACAAAGTTCTTTGAAACAGAGTATGACCTCAAAGAATGCTGGGTGCCCTGACTGGTTTGGCTCAGTGGATAAAGCATTAGCCTGTGGACTGAAGGGTCCCAGGTTCAATTATGGTCAAGGGCATGTACATTGGTTGCAGGCACATCCCCAGGAGGAGGTGTGCAGGAGGCAGCTGATTGATGTTTCTCTCTCATCGATGTTTCTAACTCTATCTCTCACTTTTCCTCTCTATAAAAAAATCAATAAAATATTTTTTTAAATGCTGGGTTTTGGGGCAAGGTCAATGGGGAAAAAAAGGAGACATATGTACTACTATTTGTAATCCTTTAAACAAGAAAGTAATTTTTAAAAATGCTGGGTTTTCCTTATCCATTACATGCTTTCTAAAAAAAAACTAGAACACTTACTTTTCGTATTATTTATAAGATACTATGCTCAAATGAAAATCTAACCAAGGGAGATCACTGATGACTTTCAAGAGTGTAGTTATTAGAAACACATTTTTAAAAAAAATTCTCATTTCTATAAAAATCCTTATTTCCAAAGTAAACCATGACATGGTTGATGGAGCCACATCAGAGAGTAAACACAACGAAAAGGGGGCTGGCCCCTAAGGCAGACCCAGAAAAGCTCGCGGAGCCAGATTTCATGTCAAAAATGGTGGGGGTGAAAAGACAAAAGTTTTTGTTTGTTTTTACACTGAATAAACACTAATCCTATATAATAAGAGACGGATTTCCTAATTAGCCGATATGCTAATTAATCATGACCAGTATGCAAACTGACCATCACTCCAACACACAAGATGATTGCTTCCATGTGGCCACAAGGATGGCCGCCACAAGATGGCCTGCAGGGGAGGGCAGTTAGGGGCAATCGGGCCAGCAGGGGAACAGTTAGGCACTGATCAGGCTGGCAGGGGAGTGGTTAGGGGCAATCAGGTAGGCAGGCAGGCAGGCGAGCATTTGGAAGCCAGCAGTCCTGGATTGTGAGAGGGCTGTCCCAGATTGGAGAGGGTGCAGGCTTGGCTGAGGGACACAAACATACACGTCCATGAATTGCATGCACCAGGCCTCTAGTATAAAAGAAAGCTTGAGAGTGAAGAAATGGGAGGCAAGAGACATAGAGCGAAGTCTGTGAGAAGGAAATAACTAAGTAGATAAAATGTTCATGAAAGCTCTTTTAAGGTACAGGAGATAAACTCAGACTCAAAAGGAGAAAGAAAAGAGAAAACTAGAACCGGCAGGGAATTAACTAAGGGTTCAGTGTCAGGCCCCACAGAAGTAGAAGTGGGCAGCAAGCACTGAAGGGGAGAGGCTGGCTCCACAACAGGCATCTCTCTCCAAGGAAAGAAAGAAGCCACCCACAGTCAGACAGACAAGCTGAGGTGAAGCAGAAGACAGAAGTCAAGTGAGAGCTTCCCTGTGAAGGAAGACCAGGGGAACAGAGGAGAATGAGGACGAGGAAACGGAAGCCACAGGAAGGAGGGCGGCAGAGCTTGGCGCTTCCATGAGAATGGCATTGGCCTCTAGACAAAGCCAGCATCAAGCGGGAAACACGGGATACGGAATGAGGAACCAGATACACATAATTCTGTTGACTTCTTTCAGCAAAGTTCACAGTTACCATAATAACTTGAAAACATGTTTTAAAGAATACAATTCACTCTATGTGCATTAGTAAGGTAACAAAATTAAAAATCTCAAATAATAAAAGAGTAATATGCAAATTGACCATTACCCAAGACACCTAAGCCACGCCCACCAGCCAAGCCATGCCTCCCAGTCAACCAGAGCGGCTGTATGCAAATTAGCCCAGCCAAGATGGAGGCCAACAGCTACAGAGCTAGAGCAAATCAGAGGCTTCTGTTGCAACTGGCTGCTTAGGCTGGCTGAGCCTCTGCTCACGGCCAGGCCCACCAGCCAATCAGAGTGGCTGTATGCAAATTAACCCAGCCAAGATGGAGGCCAACAGCTACAGAGCTAGAGCAAATCAGAGGCTTCTGTTGCAACTGGCTGCTTAGGCTGGCTGAGCCTCTGCTCACGGCCAGGCCCACCAGCCAATCAGAGTGGCTGTATGCAAATTAACCCAGCCAAGATGGAGGCTGGCAGGGTGGCTCTGCACTTGGGAGCCTCCGAGTCCGGCATAGCTGTGCCAGGTGTGTCAGCTCAGTGGGGAGAGGTCCAGCCTGGGGCCTCCTTGGGGCATCCAGGAGTGCCCATCCTGGGTCCACTGCCTGGCTCCACCCCCCCGGGGGCCTCCACCAGGTGTGTGGGAAAAGCAGGTCCTCGACGGGGCTTGCAGGAGCAGCCATCCTGGGTCCCCTGCCTGGCTCTGCCCCCCAGGGGCCTCCTTGGGGCATCCAGGAGTGCCCGTCTGGGGTCCACTGCCTGGCTCCACCCCATGGGGGCCTCTGCGGGGAGTGCAGGAGCAGCCGTCCCGGGTCTGCTGCCTGGCTTTGCCCCCCAGGGGCCTCCTCGGGGGCATGCGGGAGCACCCGTCCAGGGTCCGCTACCTTCATCCACCCCCCAGGGGCCTCCACAGGGCGTGCGGGAGCATCTGCTGCACAGTGCGGAGAATCCAAAGCCAGTTCACTGCCCAGCTCCACCCCGGGTGTGTTTGCTCAGCAGCAGGGCCCCACCGAGGGATCCTGCACCAGCGTCCGCCCCTGGCTCACCACCCAGCTCTGTGCCAGGTGTGTCCCCTCAGCGGTGGGGGCCCACCAGGCGTGTGCGATCATGGGCCCTCCGGTGGGAAATGTCCAGGCCTGCACTCACCAGCCCTCCCACCCCTCAGTGCACGAACCCTGAAGGGGCTGTGGGCAGCCTGAAAATGGCCCTCAGCCCCTCACCCAGGCTGGCCAGGCATGCCAGCGGGTGGACATCTCCCCCGAGGTGTCCCAGACTGCAAGAGGGCACAGGCCGGGCTGAGGAACCCCCACCCCCCGAGTGCACAAATTTTTGTGCACCAGGCCCCTAGTATAAAGATAAAATACTTTCATTATTTAACAATTACATACCATTATCAGGAATTGGTTCCATATCCCATGGGCTAAGCTTTTCAATTTCAGTATTGTCCCACCTATTAATACCAAAAGAAAAATCTGGTTAGCCTTTCCTAAATTCAACATGTGGTTAATAAGTAGGTATCCACTACAAAAATAAACAGGTAGGTAGAAAATATAAAAATTAACTGCAATGCAGCAGTAAGTTTAAATACTAAAAAAAATGTTTAAAAGGATACATGATAAGAAATAAGTATAAAAGTGTATGGTGGGTTCAAGGTAAAAACCTGAAGTCTTGTGTGGCCTGTGCAGGTTAGTGAAGAAAAACTCAAACTCAGTGTGAAGGTCTTGAATGTGACGGTTCAGAATGTGGACTTTATTCCATAGCCCATGGAAATAAGATATTTTTGCCAAAGGAAATGACGTAATATGTGTTCCTGGACTATGATCCTGCAATGTCAGGATCAAGGTGGAGGAAATATTAGGAAGCTACAGAAAAGGTCCCGGGAAAGCAAGTAGAGGCTGCACCCCCAGGGTTACTAGCAAACAGGAAATGACAGTGGCATGCAAAAGAGACACTGTAGAGGTGAAACTGATACGACTTAACAACAGATTAAAATTGTGGGGTTTTTTTACCTGAAATGTATTACTTGTTCATACAACAACCTACCACAGTGAACAAATGTTTATAGATGATTCATTTTTATCTGCATACACACCTAACAATGTAACACTGGAAATGACTATCAGGATACTGTGGCTGATAGGGCTCTTGACTTAGCACTGTTCCAAACCACCAGGCATCGTCAATGATAGAACGGAACCTGTCACCTACAAAAGATATGACCCAGTCTGAGACACCAGTTTGCAATACTAACATTTTTTATTTATGAAATATCACATGATAAAGATTTCAGTAAATGTAATCAAAAGCATTTTTTTATGTTAGAATTAGCCATCTGTCCCCACTTTCCAGCTATCTTCAGTGATAAAATAGATGTAAAAAAAATTACACTCAGCAATTTACTGAAGGTACATAATCATCCTATATATTAATCCTATATAATAAAAGGCCAGAGGCGTCACAATTGAACAACCAGAGATCAGACCGCCATGGCTCACCCCCAAGCAAGCAGTTAGGGACAAACAGGCAGGCAGAGTGGATAGGCGTGTTCAAATAGGCAGGCCAGCAGTTAGGGGTGATCAGGTAGGCAGGCCACTGGTTAGGGGCAATCAGATGGGCAGACAGCCCCTTGCTGGGTTGACTTCGCCTCGCTGGGCTGGCAAAGCCGTTTAAACAGAAATAAGCAAAATCCTCTAATAGCACAGCTATTCAGGAGAATAGGTTAAGATTTGATGGGGAAGCAAAAATGAATTAATTAGTATAGAATATCTGCTAAAATAATTTCTCAACTACAAAAACAAAACAAAACCCACTAAATTATAAGAGGCAATTAGGAATCCATCTCTACAGTATAGCTGTAGAAAATGAAGTTGAAAAATATTTTTGAAAAGACATGCTGGCAGAACAAAATAAGAGCTTCTGACTTACACATCATGGAGGTTTAAAAAACATTAACAGATAATATAAGGGCGGAAGGGCTGTGCGAGAGTGCAGACCTGCCAATAGGGATGCAGAGGAAATGCCCGGCCCAGGACCTTCCCTTGACCAATCAACAGGGGCCACACATGTTACCCCACCACACTACTTCCAGCCCTATAAATCCTTTGTTTTCCTGAAAACCCACACTTCCTGCCCCGTCGTGCCGCTGTGCCGGTGGGCGAGCGGGAAGTCCGAGTTAACTCGAATAACAAAGCTCTCATGTTCTTGCAGCGGTTTTGGGACTCCCTCATAGTTTTGGGGGGTTTACGACATCTGGGCATTGCATTGGATATTTATGCACAACAATAAGATACTTTAAGCTCTTTAAGACTTGGCTGTGTATGACTTGTTAACACCCACATATTCTAGCTGTCTCTTGTGTATGTATGGCTAGATGTTTTTCTTCAAAAAAATTTCCTTTACCTCTAGTCCCAAAATAATCTTGATTACTTGTCTGACATTACTGATAAAAATAGTTTACTAAGAACAGCAACACTCTCACAACCTTTTGTTTCAGTACGGGTGACTTAAAATTTATCTGAAAAGTGTCTGCTTATAGTATCTGAGGTCTTAACATCTTTTATGAATGTGTACACCAAAAGACACAGCCTCGGTAAAAAAATATTTCTAGTAAGAGACCAAAACTAACAATAGCAGAAAAAGTAATTCTAAGTGACTGTCAACATGAGCTTCCCAAGATAACATTGCATAATTGAAAGTAATACTGTATGTACACCTGTGAAACAGGCACTGCAGTTGCTAACTGGTATTACCTGGCCTAATTGCCAACACTGATTGTATCCTGAAGAGATTAATGATCTACACAAATTAAGGACCTAAGAAAGTAAGCCCATCAGCCCACCTTCAATGGCCACCATAAAAACCACATTTAAGTTAGAGCCCATGCCGAGGTAATTTTATTTTTTCTGTCCACCCATACACCTCATGATTATCATGATTATAAAGCATAAGTGTAACATAAGCTTTTTATTTTTAAAAAATGGTTTCCTCAAGTCAGCCTATTTAAGTTTGTCTTGACATGCCATCTAAGGTAGAATATTCTGTGTGCCAGACATTACCCGTGTGAAATCTGCATTACTTTTCACCTTTCTTATTATTTTATATATGATAATTTTGTGATTTAACTCAACCCATGTTAAATATAATTAGAAATAATGCAGTATGGGGAAGTTTGAAAGGAAATAAAAGGTCTACTCTAGTCTACTCAATGAGAAACAGCCCTTCAAAACATCACGTCATAAGAAATGTTGTTTGGCTAAAAAGTCCACTAAGTAGTAGTAAGCAACAAGCCTCTAAGCAAAATAAATTTATAAGTCACTTATATTTCTTTGCAGAATTTATAAGTTTGCATCCACCCATCAAAGGATATATATATAAATTCAGTTAAGGATAGACTTACAAGACTGCCAATTCCTCTGTCTTGCTTCATCATAAAATTGACGCAACACAAGAAAGTCAATAACATCTGGCATATCATGATATCTAAACAAAAATAAGATTATTAAACTGCTTGGGTAGCAGGTTATAGTCTAGAGCAATACTGTTCAAAATAAATACAATAGGAACCGCATATATAATTTTTAAACTTTGACTAGCCTTATTAAAAAATAAAAAGAAATCAGTGAACTTAAATTTTAATAGTGTAGTATATTTAACCAAGTATATCCTAATATTATTTCACCATGCAGTAAATACAAAATAATGACATTTTACATTCTTTTTCTTTACACGAAGTTTTCAAAATTCAGTGTGTATACTTATGTCCCACTCTATTCTGATCAGCCACATTTCCAGTGCCGAATGGCCACATGTAGCTAATGGCTACCATTCACACGTTTATAAAATTATTTTTACTTCTAGTAGGTTCCCATCTATCAGAGCTTAAACCCACAGCTTAGGCTGTCCACAGTGCTCTACTATTTATCCTGTAGCTAAATGGAAAGAGCATGCTAACCAGCAAGAGAAAAAAATCTAAATTTGTTTTTTTTTATTTTGGAGAAAATCTAAATTTAAATAATTCCATAAAAAATAACACATACCTAATAGAGAAAGATTTGTCCATAAGTTTTCCATTTGCAGGATCTATAAATGCTAGTTTGAGGCAACAGAGTGTAGGGGGTCCAACCTCATATCGTAGTCCAACTATTTTGACCAATTCTTGATCCTTCAACAGATTTATAAATAAATAAATATCAATTCCTCAAGACTCTAATTCTCCACATATTGCAAAATTTAATCAACTCACAATTTAGGCTTCCAACTCACAATTTAGCAGATCAGTTTAAGTGACTACTAATTACAATTATTTTTACTAAAATTAATCTTCGCATCTTTTTGAGGATAGACATGTAATATGGTTACTAATGTAAGGAGTATATTCACTTCAGAAAATATAATAATCCCCCTCATTCTTGGTTTCCTTTCTGCTGTTTTAGTTACCTGTGGTCAACCATGGTCCAAAAGGAAAATTCCAGAAATAAACAGTTCGTAAGTTTTACACTGTGGGCCATTCTAAGTAGCATGATGAAATTTTGTGCTGCCCCACTGGAGACTAGAGTTATCCTCTGCCTAGCGTATCCACTTTGTATAAACTACCCATATGGTAGTCACTTAGAGGCCATCTCAACCATGAGAATGACAACTGTTTCGGTACAGGGAAGCTGAAGTTTTTCTAAATTATGCACAAAGTTAAGCCTTTTCCCATTTGTATTTCTTCTTTTGAAACTTGCACTATTTGAAGGCAGCCAATCAATGATTCCCTCTCATCACTGATGTTTCTATCTCTCTCTCCCTTCCTCTCTGAAATTAATAAAAAAATATATATATTAAAAAAAGAAAGAAATTTGTACTGGTTTTTAAAATCTGTCCTGGGTATGCACATTTTAAGATTTCTGATACATATTGCAAAACTGCCTTCCTTATAATTTTACATGTCAATCAGTAATATATGAAGACTGCCCACTGATAAACGTAAGTCTTCCTACTAGGTCTACTTAGAGGTAATAGCAGAAATGTTTTTAAGAAGGAAACAAATGGAAAGAAAATAATGAAATATGCCTCCAGGTTTTTTAATGGGTTTAAGTAATATAATTAAATATGTGCTAAATGTTAATACTATTATCTTACCCTAAGATCCATTTTTCTCCATGGCTCCTTGTTCGGGTTCAGTTCATAAATGTCATTTCTTCTGACAGCCTCAATATAAGCTTCATGACCCTGTCGGAAATATATAACCTACAAAAAGGATACATTGAAAAGTAACAAATAAAAACTTAAGAGTAACATTAATGTTTTATGTTCCATATTCATATTTTTAAATTTTATTACTCTTACTTCATCACCCATTTGTGGAACAAATGGAGATTTTCGAAGTGTGGTGTCAGTTATCCAAACTGGAGGATGAAATTCATACAAATCTTCCGTATTTGCGAGCTCTGCTGGAGTCATTCTCTGCAAACTCTGCCAAGGGAAAGAAAATAGAGCTTGGTATAAGAAAAAGGAGAGCATGCACTCTTTGATTGAAGAATAAATGTCACCATTCAGAATGACTACTTACTTCATGTCACCTAATAGTTTTTAAACATCATACATATTTGGTTCCTGAACACACACAGGATCGTAGCACTAGTTTGATTCTAGATCTACCTAGCACTTTCCTAGAATCTCTTGATTTTAACTTTATTCAAAACATTGTATATCCTACGCAAGGGGGCTAATTTCCAACCTAAATCCTCTTCACTACAAAGCCTTCTCTGCCTGAGACACCAGTATGAATTTTACCACAGACTCATCACAAGCAATCACCTGTGGTTTTAAGACTGGCAATTTTAAAATATACAAATTCTTTGATACTCATACTCTCCAAAGTATCCTCCATTTGAGTATGAGCTCACCTTGCTTCTAACAAACAAAATAAAACCGAAGTGACAATGTTTGACTTTAAGACTAGTAATAAAAGGCATCAGGGCGTAACCTTTGCTTACACTTTTGCATCACTGAAGACACTCAAGTAGCCCTATGAAGAGGCTCATGTGGTAGGAACTGAAGTTTCCAGCCAACTGCCCCCATGAACGAACTTCAAAGATGATCATCTAGTCCCAATCAAGCCTTCAGATAAGGCAACCTCAATCAACATGATGAGGAAACTTCATGAGTACAAATTCCCCAGCTAATCAGCTCCCAAATTCCTAACCCATCAAAACATGATATAATATGTTTCCTATTTTATACAGCTAAGTTTCTGGATGACATGTTATAGGGCAACAGATAACCAGTACAAAGACATAGCACCTTTAAATAGTGAAAGCTACCTGCACAATAAGAGCACATGCACTGTACATATAAGGACAACGGATATCATAATTATGAAAAAACAATGAACATAGAGCATAGCAAATAAAAATGAGAAACATAGGAAACCAAGATGGTGGCACAGGTAATCACCTATACTTGCTGCCTCTCACAACCACATCAAAATTACGACTAAATGGCAAAACAACTACCACCCAGAACCATGGGAAAACTGGCTGAGTGGAAGTTCCACAACTAAAGAGATGAAGAAAGCACATTGAGACAGGTAAGAGGTGCAGAGGTGTGGGAAGTGCTGGCACCTAGATGTGCTGTTCCTTAAACCGGGAGGGAAATACAAGCTCCCACTTGCTCTGAATTCCAGTTACTGGCAAGACTCTGGGGGATCCAGACACACACAGGGAGAAACTGGACTGTCTGGCATTGGAACAGGAAGGTGAGGGCAGCTTACTCTTAGAGGCACTCGCAGCAATCACTGTTCCTGCACGACTGCATGGGATGTGGAGAACCAGGGACTTCTCCGGTTCAGGGATGCCATTGCTGTTCGTTCTACCCTGGTGAGTCCCAGAGACCCTGCTCCACCCAATTTATAACCCCACCCAAACTGTGCGCATCTGCTCTTGCATATGAATGGCCAGTCCTTTTGCCCAAAACAAACTGCAGCTGGGTCAGAGCCCCAGAGATTCCAAAAGAAGGCCCACTACCTGGCAGCGACAGTGGCCTTGCTTCACAGCTGGGCCTCCTCTGGGCATTTCCAAACCCCATGCACAGAGGAGGAGTCTGCAGATGTCTCTGTAGCTCCTGATGGGTGGCCCCAGACAGTGGCTGACCTTGCACCTCCTTGAAGATAATAATGGATTACAACTCTTCACATCCATAACAGACACACTCAAGGGGCAGACTCAGTGAGCACCAAAGCCCCACTGAAACAAGTCCTGCCCCGTAAGGGTGTCTACTGCCCTACAGATCTTCCAGTGTCAACACAGCTGGTCACCACAGCCAACTGGCCTGGAGGTCAATTCCTCCCAGTGATACCAACAGCAATCAAGGCTTAACTACAACAAGACTGTGTAAACATCCCACAAAGGGGTGCACCAAGAGCTTCCATCTCAGGTGACTACGGAGGCTGAGCCACTGGGCCCTATAGGACACCAACCCCTCAAGACCACTCTATCAACTCAAGGCGACTTAGCAGCTACCCAGTACATAGAAACAAACACAGGGAAGCAGCCAAAATGAGAGACAAAGAAACAGGTCACAAATGAAAGAAATGAATGAAAGCAAAATACTGGATTATAGAGTTCAAAACGACGATTATAAGGTTACTCAAAAATCTTTTAAAAACCTGAGAAATATAGTGAGACCCTCAAGGACATGAAAAAAGACCAATCAGAAATTCAACATACTGACTGAAATAAAGAATAATATACAGAGATCCAACAGCAGATGAGAGGATCCCAAGAAACAAGTTGAAGATTTGAAATACAAAGAATCAAAAAACACCCAACCGGAAAAGCAAAAAGAAAAAACCCAAAAATACCAAGATAGTATAAGGAGACTCTGGGACAACTTCAAGCATACCAACATCCGAATTATGGGGGTGCCAGAAGAAAAGAGAGAGCAAGATATTGAAAACCTATTTGAAGAAATAATGACAGAAAATGTCCCCTACCTGGTGAAAGAAATAGACTTACAAGTCCAGGAAGCACAGAGAACCCCAAACAAGAGGAATCTAGCCCTAACTGGTTTGGATCAGTGGATAGAGCGTTGGCCTGCGGACTAAAGGGTCCCGGGTTCAATTCCAGTCAAGGGCATGTGCCTTGGCTGTGGGCATATCCCCAGTGGGGGGTGTGCAGGAGGCAGCTGATCGATGTTTCTAACTCTCTATCCCTGTCCCTTCCTCTCTGTAAAAAATCAATAAAATATATTTTTTTTTAAAAAGAGGAATCTAAAGAGGACCACACCAAGACACATCATAATTAAAATGCCAAGGGCAAAAGACAAAGGAAAATCATAAATGCAGCAAGAGAAAAGCAGTCAGTTACCTACAAGGGAGTACCCATATGACTGTTAACTGATTTATCAACAGAAACTATGCAGGCCAGAAGGGAGTGGCAAGAAATATTCAAAGTGATGAATAACAAGAACCTACAACCAAGATTACTTTACCCAGCAAAGTTATCATTCAGAATTGAAGGTCAGAAAAAGAGCTTCACAGACAAGAAAAAGCTAAAGGAGTTCATCACCACCAAACCAGTATTATATAAAATGCTGAAGGGTATTCTCTAAGAAGAGGAAGAAAAAGGTAAAGGTAAAAATTATAAACAACGAAGTGACAATAAATACGTATCTATCAACAAGTGAATCTAAAAACCAAGTGAATAAAAAATCTGATGAACAGAATAAACTGGTGAATAGAATAAATTAGGGGTGTAGAAAGGGAGTGGACTGACACTCCCGGTAGCGGGGTGGGGTACAGGAAGAAACTGGACAAAAATCTTACACCTATGGACAAGGACAATGGGGGGTAAGGACATGGGTTGGGGGTGGGAACTGGGTGAAGGTGAGCTATGGGGGGCGGGGAGGAACTATAATAATCTAAACAATAAAGATTTAAAAAAAAGAGAAACAGCAATAACAGGCAACACAAGAAAAAACGCCTTGAGATGCCTTAAAGTATATTTCCAGTATTGAAATTAATAGGAAAAAAAGTGTTGGGGTTGGATCCTGAGAGAAACGGAACTCCCCCTTTACGTTTCAGATTCAGAAAGCCTTAAGTCCCAAATCCAATCCAGAGCAGATTAGAAAGAGAAGTTTTAATAATAGCTTTTCCAAAAATATGTTTGCATTTTACATTTACTTCTAGATGATATAACACTGTCCATAAAAATAAAGGCTTCGATTTTTAAAAGATTTCTAATTTTAAATGTGGACAGAAATGCCTCTATAAACAGTACATAAGATGTTATTTCTAAAGATGTATTTTTCTTACCTCTTTTTTAGGTTTATTTTCTTTCTTTCGCTTTCGTCTCCTTTTTGGAGGAGATACATTCTTAGTAGACACTTCATCCTCTGAACTACTACAAAAACGAGTAATACGTCGACGAGATGAAGTTCGTAAAGGGGGCTGCAAATTGATGCCTGCATCAGCTGTCCAATCAGAATACCGAGATGAAGAGTCACTAGAAAAGGAACAACATATCATAAGTTCTTTGGAACCAGAATCTAGGCCCTCATAGCAAATTATGAATATAACCTTAGGATGAGAGAAGAGAGAGGAGGAGGAGGAAAAGACAGACCCCAGGAAGTTCAACTTGAACAACCTCAATGAACAACATCAATGAATACAGAAATTACCAAAGATCATAACAGAAAAAGAAACCTTCACTGACCCGGGCAATTAGAAAAGAATGTAAGCCTGAGGAAATTTTTTTAAGTATATTATAGATGAGACCTCATGGAAAACAACATCTAGAGCCAACTAACAATTCCTCTTCTACAAAATATAGTTATGAAAACAGTAGAGGTCACACAGAACCATAGGTAGCATGACCTGCCCAAAGTTATAGCAGACTCTAGAATAGACTAGAAATTTTCATTAGAATGACAAACTATTAGTGAATACACTGAGAAGCCCAAGTAAAGCATAGCCACACTTCTTGCCAAGAGAGGGACTTTCTTAGATAGGACAGAAGATCCAAGAGAGATACCAGTTCTAGTCCATCCAGAAGCAAAAGCAGAGTCAAGTCCTAGCCGGTTTGGCTCAGTGGACAGAATGACAGCCTGTGGACTTAAGAGTCACGGGTTCAATTCTGGTCAAGAGCACAAGCCTGGGTTGCCGGGCTCAATCCCTCATAGGAGGTGAGCAGGAGGCAGCTGATCAATGATTCTCTCTCATCACTGATGTTTCTATCTCTCTCCCTCTCCCTTCCTCTCTGAAATCAATAAAGGTATCTAATATATAAGCTAATAAGAGTAATGTGCAAATTGACCCTCACTCCGTGACACCTAAGCCACGCCCACCAGCCAAGTCACACCCACCAGCCAATCAGAGTGGCTGTATGCAAATTAACCCAGCCAAGATGGTAGATGGCAGCCATGGAGCTAGAGCAAACAGGAGGCTTCTGTTGCACCAGCAATGGAGTTGAAACTGCCTGCCTAGGCCGGCCAGGCCTCTGCTCAAGGCAACATAGTTTCAATTGTAGAAGATAAATAAACCCCAGAAACCTGATTCTAGCCAGCCTTGCTGGGACGTTGGGTCAATGGGAGCTGTAGGCAGCCTGAAAACAGCCCTCAGCCCCTCACCCAGGCTGGCCACACCCCTATAGGGTAAGGGCCCCACTGGGGGGGCTTGGCCAGCCTTCAAACAGCCATCAGCCCCTCACCAGGCACCCAAGCAGGTGGACGTCCCCCAAGGCGTCCCAGACTGCAAGAGGTCACAGGCCGGGCTTAGAGACTTCCCCCGCCCAATGCACAAATTTTTGTGCACCGGGCCCCTAGTCTATATATTAAAAGGGTAATATGCAAATTGACCCTAACAGCAGAACCACTGGGAATGACTGGTCACTATGACACACACTGAGACCAGGGGGCAGACGCTCAATCCAGGAGCTGCCCTCTGGCTGTCAATGCACTCCCACAGGGGGAGCTCTGCTCAGCCACAAGCCAGGCTGATGGTTGCCACTACAGCAGTGGTGGTGGGAGCCTCTCCCGCCTCCTCAGCAGCGCTAAGGATATCCGACTGCAGCTTAGGCCTGCTCCCCACTGGCAAGTGGCCATCCCCCAAGGGCTCCCGGGCTGCCAGAGGGATGTCTGACTGCCAGTTTAGGCTCGATCCCCCTGGGGAGTGGGCCTAAACCAGCAGGAGGACATCCTCCGAGGGGTCCTGGACTGCGAGAGGGCACAGGTCAGGCTGAGGGACCCCCAGCCGAGTGCACAAATTTTTGTGCACTGGGCCTCTAGTATTTAATAGTAAGAAAAAAAGGCCCTAACCGGTTTGCCTTAGCAGATAGAGTGTCGGCTTGCGGACTCAAGAGCCTCAGGTTCAATTCCGGCCAAGGGTATGTACCTTTGCTGCGAGCACATCCCCAGTGCGGAGTATGCAGGAGGCAGCTGATCAATGTTTCTCTCTCATAGATGTTTCTAATTCTCTATCCCTCTCTCTCCTTCTCTGTAAAAAATGAATAAAATATATATATTAAAAAAAAAGACAGTGTCAAATGGGCCCTTGGCAGTGGCTCAGTGGTTACAGTGTCAGCCTGAACACCCAAGGGTTTCGGGTATGATTCCCAGTCAAGGTCATATATCTGGATTGACAGTTCTTTCTCCAGCCCCAGTATCGGGGCACATGCAAAAGGCAACCAACTGATGTTTCTTTCTCTCTCTCCTCCAGCCCCACTTTCCACAGTATCTAAGAGCAATGGAAAAATATCCTTGAGTAAGGATTAAAAAAAAAAATCAAATAAGAAACTAGAAAGAACACTAAGCACCAGCCTACCACCAGCTTAAGCAAATACATAAAGGCCTCTATTGGAGCCATCATTGGCCAACTACTTACCTCTCAGGCTCAATAATGCACAGTCACAGAAACACACAATCTAAAAGCTTTTTATTATAAAAAGAGCTATTCAAAAAAATTTTAGAGCATTGGCATGATAAAATTCAAGAAACGCTGAAGTAAAAGACAATAAATATAGAAATAGAAAGAAAAATGGTGGTTGCCAGGGGCTGGGGATAAAACAGAGAATTGCTTTTTAACAAGTATATAAGTTTTCTAAGATGAAAGAGTTCTGGAGGTTGGTGTACAACACTGCGAATGTACTGAACAATATTGAACTTTACAGTAAAAATGGTAAATTTTATGTTAGGTAAATTTTGCCAAAAATTTTTAAAAATAGTTTTTAAGAGTAAACAAGTGTTCTAAAAATCACTCCAGCTTTTCTTAATCATCTATAATAATAAAAGTATAATATGGTAATTAGACCAGACAGCCAAACAGCAGAACTGTCGCAAGGCCTTCTGGAAAATGCCACAAAGCCAGGGCTGTAAGGGCGTAGCCCTTTGAACAAATGTCGTGCCTCGGGCCTCTAGTAATGACATAGAAGAAGACAAGAAATGAAGCAGGCACTACAGGATGGTGTTCTGGACCAGCATACGATAAGCAGAAACAAAAATAAGATTATTTGAATCATAGTCAGAAGGAAACTTTCTGGACTTGTCATGAATACATTTTGAAGAGAGAATTATGTCCAGGTTATGGCTTAAAGCAGGGGTCCTCAAACTTTTTAAACAGGGGGCCAGTTCACTGTCCCTCAGACCATTGGAGGGCCGGACTATAGTTAAAAAAAAAAAAAACTATGAACAAATTCTGTGCACACTACACATATCTTATTTTAAGCAGGACAAGCAGTGGCAGCAAAGACACCCGGCATGCCATAGTTTGAGGATGCCTGGCCTAAAGCATCTGTCAAAACAAAGGTGACATTTACCAATATGAGGAACAGATGTTAACATCTAAAATCTGCATAACAAAACTAAAAACATAATAAATTTCATAATGGGGTTGTTTTTTGTTATTTAATCCTACCCTGAGGACATATTTCTATAGATTTGAGAGAGAGAGAGATTGGAGGGGAGGGGGAAGGAACATCAATGATAAAGAGAAACCAATCTTTTGTCTCTCCCTACACACACCCCAACTAGGGACTGAAACTGCAACTTAGGTATATGTTCTGACCAAGAATCAAACTGCAACCTTTTTTGGTTTGGTTGGGACGATACTCCAACCAACTGAACCACCCAGCCAGGGCTGTACTAATGCAGCCCAAGACTAACTAGGTGTTTTCAGTAAACGTGTTTTACATTCCTAGCTCAAATATTTATAGCCAAATAAAAATGTCTGAAGTATTTTCCACAGAAACAGCTTCCAATCCAGTTTTCTTCTACTTCTACATGTATTAAAAACTCAACGTTAACTGTTCCATAGTTGCAAGCTCTTGCATCTTGAATGCCATTCAAATACAGTTCTATGATTAAAATGCTTAAAAGATCAAAAACAAAACCAGATACCTTGAACTTTCATCACTATCACTTTCACTTCTTCTATCACTTTTCCATTCTTCCTCTTCCGAAGAACAAGAAGCTTCACTTTGGTCACAGGAAGTCTGAGTCGCGGGGGGGGGAATAAAATAAAAACCTTGGTCTCTGAGTGAAGTTAATGAAAAGTCCTGTAAATGTTCTGTTTTGGACTTAAATCACTGTACTAGGTATGAACTGGTATCTCACCAGTTTCACTTCCAATTCCTTAATGCCATATTTACCATGTGAATACTTTTTTTGATGGGCTGTCTGTTAGATCTTATGCCAATTTTTAAATTTAGTTTTCTTATTGATGAGTTTTAACTCGTGGTATATTTTGAATACAAGTCCTTTATCAGACATGAGTTTTACAGATATTTTCTCCAATTTTGTGGTTTGTATTTTCATTCTGTTTATCATTTTTGTTAAAACTCAAAATGTGAAACTTCATTTTAACCTCTACAGAATACTGTATTTTCGCATATTTCAGGGTAGAGTGAAAGTAAGACATTGGACATTTATTTAAGATTATTTTATATATTTTAAAGTTACAAACTCACATGTCTTACAGAGCTTGAAGACTCATTTCCAGAAGACAACTCAATCGGTCCAACATTTCTTCTGCCATAATTTGGGTATTTACGTCTACATGTCCTCTGCCTAAATGGTGACATCAGAACTACTGATTCTGACTGAAACATAAAAGAAACATGCAGATGAAAATCAATATCTGAATAAATACAATTTCAACAAAATAGGCATTCTATCAAATTCCCAAAAATATTTCAGGCAAATAATAATAGCTGAAATATAAAAGAAAATATTCCTTAATTATTTTTATTTTGGCCATCTGCTATTAAATCAACCTTGTTATTTTTACTTTTAAGATATTTGGAAGACAGGCTAAATTGGGCACATTAGATCAGCATTTTCAAAATAAAACTACAAGCCAATTGACCATGAATAAAATAATAACCCAAAAAATTTATCACTTTAAAAATATGTATCTTATAAGTGAGAGGATTTAAACCCTGGACATATTTAGGGTTCATATTTGAGGATTATTTCAGATAATCCTTTGTATGCACATAGTGACGTATTTCTTAAGTTTTTGGATGATTTGTTGTCAGCACTTTTCAATTCTGCTTGAATTTTTAAAATATATTTTTATCAAAACAAAAATATCTTCAAAAATCAGCCAAATAATGGCCCAGGCCAGTGTGCTCAATTGTTAAGAATGTGGGCCCTATCGGCCAACGTCCAACACCCAGTTAGGGCAAGTACAAAGATGCAACCAATAAGTAAGTGGAACAACAAGTAGATGTCTCTCATCAATAAATAAATAAAAACATTTAAATAGGCCAAATAAAACAGACTGTATTTTTTAATATTTTTTAATCCTCACTTAAGGGCATGCTTAGGGGGAGGAAGGACGGGAGGGAGGAAGACATCAATGTGACAGAGAAACAAGAATCAGTCCCTACGGGTACATGCTCGGCCAAGAATGGAAGAAACCCACAACCCAGGTATGTGCCCACTGGAATCGAATTGACCGCCTTTCGATACACAAGTGCAGCTCAATCAGGGCTACACTGTATTTAAGAGGGTGAGGTAGGGGTAGGGGAAAGGGAGAGGAAGTGGAGGTGATGCTGTTGGGCAAAGGGGAGGGTCAAGCTATATTCCTCAAACACCAAATCATATATGAAATCACATAATAAAAGCACATATTCCTTTAATATACGAATAAATTTTCACATAGTTCCTTCTGTTTGATAATCAATAGTGTGTATTATCACTTCAACATATCATTGACTGATTTTAAAATAAACTACATTTTCCTTAATTTGTCAGTACTGTTTTTTGTTAAAGCAAAAACTCGTATTGAGTTTCATAACTGATAATGTCAAACACGATTGGATCAAATCTACTACTCAGAAAAACAAGTAATCTGTTTTAAAAAAAAATTTTTTTTAAATCAATTTGAGCTCTGGCTGGTGTGGCTTAATTGGTTGGGGGTCATCTGGCTCCAAATGGCTAATAGTTCAATTCCTGGGCAGGGCACATACCTGGGTTGCAGACTCGATCCTGGTAGGGGGCATGCATGAGGCAGGCAATCAATGTTCTGCTCTCATTGATGATTCTCTCCCTCTCCTTTCCTTCTCTCTTAATAAATTTAATAAAAATCATTTTTTTAAAAATCAGCTGAAGGGCATTATATACCTAAAAAGGCTACAAAGAATTAGACAGTAAGCCCATCCTTATGATCAATTCTGGGAAAATCCTGCACACACACAATCATTTTCAGCCATTTTGTAACACTAATTTTACATTCTGTGTATCTTCCATGAACTCAATGTTAATGCTATTCATATAATGTTCAAGCCAAACAGAGAAATTAAATACTAAGAAATAAGATTTTCTTGAGTTTGAAGGGTCACAAACCATTGTAACATCTAAAATTTTTATAAATGCATGATTTGGATAAACTTCCAAAATAGACAAAATTAACCAATAGTTTTAGAAGTTAGTAGGTTGGTTCCCTGTAGAAAAAAGAGAGTGCAGTGATTGGGGATGGACACAAAATGTTTTTGATGGGTTGGTAATGTTCTAGTTCTTGGCCTGAGTGGTCATTAGACAATAATTTTCTAGAATCTATTAATAGTATTAGGCATTACACTACTTTCCTCAAGTTTTTATACTATTCCTCTTTCCTAACAGCTGTACAGCCTTATGTCTACTATTTTAAATCCCAAATAGAAGGCTTTATGCAAAACATATTATTCTATTTCAGGTGAAAATTACTAATATTCTCAGTAATCAAAAGAAAACAAATTTTAGTTCAATTTCTAATTTGCTTATTCCTAAGAAAAATATAATTTAGATTACCTTTTGTGAGAACTGAAGAGTCTTCTTTTTTCTTCCAATTACATAAAGATTTCTTTCCTCTTCACCTTTCTCTATTCTAAAATCTTCCAACTTCCTACAAATTTAATTATCCAGTTATATTAGTTAGTGAACTGATGAATAAGTAGAGGATATTAATAGGAAAAAAATCATCATATGATTCTAGAAATCATAAGCTTATATACTTTTTTAAGTTGACACAAGAAATTGTCTAAGGTTATAGCAAAACTTAAGTCAAGCCATACTTTATGTTAGAAATTTAATATGAGTATAAATAAAATCTCAGCAGCAGCTAGGAAGTCCTAACTTTTATATTTTACAGAGAAATGGTCATTTGTTTGAATTCTGATTAGCCCAATTAGGACTAATTCAAACAGGATCTCTCAAACTAGTAACTCAAAGTGTCCCTATAATTTTCCAAGATTAAAATTCCTTTCTCTAAAGAAAAAATAAGAGCAGAATCCTCCAAACCATTTAAAATGTTTTTTAATTTGTAGAAAAACAGAATAGAATGTTTCTACTTCTTCTAATAACCTATATTTTACTTACATGATATAAAAGAATCATTATAATGTTACTGTGACCAACTTCCAAGCAAGAGGCCTTTACCATGAGGATGGTACTGACCATTGTTTTCCTTCTCCACGGTTAGATAGAACGAATGACTGTCCTCATTCTCCAAGTTGAGCATTACTGAAAACACACGGCTTCGTTTTTGTTTACTTTAAAACCTCACCAGAAAAGATTCAAAACTGACATCTTGGCCATGCTCCGAGACATAACGGGCCACTCAAATGAGTGTAAGCACAAATTCGGTGAGGGCAAAAACACATTTCTAAGAAAATTACTTTCTCAAGGTTCAACTGTAGCCCATGCTCAAATTACACTGGAACATTATTTTATCCACAGGGGAATTCTATATTAGACTCAACCTTTTATAAGTTGTTAATTTCACCACTTTTATGTGTATTTAAGGAATTATGTGAGGTTTTCCACTTGCAGCCAAATTAAATTCCTATCCCATGGTTTTACAAAACACTGCATACATTTCATTTTCAATCAATAATAAAACAAAGGCATAGTCTAGGCTTCAAAAGTATTATGTTTGATTGCATTCCATGCCTCATGAATCACTAATATCACTCAGCTGACAAAAGTGATATTATAAAAGGTTTTAGAGTGAATAGAATTTCTACTATTATTGGATAAAGACAAAGAAATGCCTGAAATCTAGCCCCAAACAAATTCCTCTACTTCAAAGCAACACGGTGCGCTCACCTTTCTGCATGGCAGGGTTGTTTCTCTTCTCGCATTTTTATCTATTGCAAGTGGCCTGGTGCACAAAATTCGTACACAGGGGTGAGGGGTGTGCGTCCCTCAGCCCAGCCTGCACCCTCTCCAAATCTGGGATCCCTCTCGCAATCCAGGACTGCTGGCTCCTAACCACTCACCTGCCTGCTTGCCTGATTACCCCTAACCACTCTGCCTGCTGGCCTGCTGGCCCCCAACTGCCCCTCCCACTGGCCTGATCACCCACAACTGCCCTCCCCTCTTGGCCCCTAACCACCTCTACCTCGGCCCTGCCACCATGGCTTTGTCCAGAAGAACGTATGGAAGGTCTCCAGGAAGATCTCCCAGTCTAATTAGCATATTACCCTTTTATTAGTATAGACAGAGGCCTGGTGCACATGTGGGGCCAGCTGGTTTGCCCTGAAGGGTGCCCTAGATCAGGGTGGGGGTTCCCTTGCGGGGTGGGGCGGCCTGGGCAAGGGGCCTATAATGATTTGCAAGCCAGCCATACCCTTCAGGTTGGGGGTCTATGCTGGGGTGACATGGCCAGCCTGAGTGAGGGGCTAACGGCTGTTTGCAGACTGGCCACGGCCCCCAGAGGGAACCCTCATTCCATGGGGACGTGGCCAGCCTGGGTAATGGGCTGAGGACTGTTTTCAGGCTGGTCATGCCTCTCAGCGGGGACCCTCACCTCTATGGTGGCGTGGCCAACCTGGGTGAGGGGCTAAGGGCCATTTGCAGGCCCTTCCCTTGGCAGCCAGCCAGGTGACCCAAGGCACTGGCTCGTTCTGGCCTGCTCCATGGCCACCACCCACAGGCCCCTCCTTGGGCAACCAGCCCAGCTTGGCATCCTCCATCGCTAGGGGCGACCCAAGCCTCCCGCGCTCTCCGGCTGGCTCCTTGGCCACTGCCATCTTTTTCCCACTAATTTGCGTATTCGATCCTGATTGGCTATGGGGCATCACAGAGGTATAGTCTATTTACATATTTGTCTGTTATTATTGCAGATCTTTTTTAAAATTTTTAAAAATAATTTATTGATTTTTTACAGAGAGGAAGAGAGAGGGACAGAGGATTAGAAACATCGATGAAAGGAAAGCAAGATGGCAGCATAAGGTAAACACTGTAAATGCAGTCGTGAACAACTATTTCAGAATATCCACGAAAAGAAAACACGGACACCACTCACAACCACAGGAAGGCTGGCTGAGTGAAAATCCTACAACTAAAAAGAATCTGAGATTCGGAGGAGCGGCGGAAGCAAAGTACAGAGGTACGGAGGCGCGTGCACGAGGCTCGGGGAGAGGGTTGGCGCCGGAGGACGCGGTTCTTTTCCAAAACGGAGAGAGCCACAAGTTCCCAGCGGCTCTGAACTCCAGTTCCAGGCGAGTTTCTGAGGACCCAGACACCCGGAGAAGGGGGACTGACTGGCACCGGGAGGAAATCCAAAGTGGGTTTCTCTCAGCATTGCTTGCAGCAATTACCGTGGGACACAGAGACCTGGTGTCTCTCAGCGCAGGGCTGAGAAGCGCCATAGCTATTTGCTCCACCCTGCCCTGCAAACTCCCCGAGGCCCCGCCCCTCCCAAGCTGCATCAGAGGCTTTTGCATATAAAAGGCTGAGTAGCCTAAGGCAAAGGCTAACTCAACACCTCCTTAAAGATACAGGAGCCAGCCTCACCCAGTGGCCAGAGAGGGACCATCCTAAACAAAACTCAGATCCACAAGGAACACACTCGAGACAGATGCAGTGAGCACAAAAGCCCCACTGAAACAACTCTTGCCCCATAAGGGTGTCTCCAGCACAAAAGTTCTCCCACTATAGACACAGCTGACTCTCATAAACAAGTGGCTTAGAGGTTAATTCCTCTCAGTGATCGCCTAACTCAGAAAGGGAAGCAGCCAAAATGCGGAGACAAAGAAACAGGTCACAAATGACAGAAATGGAGGAAAGAAAACGACAGGATATAGAGTTCAAAACCACGGTTATTAGGTTTTTCAAGAATTTTCTAGAGACTGCCGATAAATTTAGTGAGATCCTCAATGAATCTAATGAGACCCTCAAGGATA
>PVJC01015808.1:0-34541 GCA_004026665.1 Murina feae | reverse complement strand
CCTGGTGGCGTTCCCTTTTGTATTCTCATCACAAAGCCCTCCTACAACCCAGCAAGCATGTTATTTATCTTTGGACCTGGCTTGACATTCTGTTAGTCCTCTTCTTTCTTGACTACCAGCAAGAGGTCCTCTTTTCTTTTTTTAAAGCACTTTTTATTCATTTTAGGGAGAGAGGAAAAGAAAGGGGGAGAGAGAGAGAAAGAGAGCAACATCAATGTGAGAGAGAAGCATCAATCGGTTGCCAAGGTTGCCATTGCCTCCCATATGTACCCAACCAGGTATCAAACCTGCCAGCTGGGCATGTGCCCTCAGTGGGAATAGAACCCAGGACTTTTTGGTGTACGGGACTATGCTCCCACCAATCAAGCCACACCGGCCAGGGTGGTGTACTCTGTTTTAAACCACAACTCTAGTCAATGCTTCAGCTAACAGACAAAGTTGTAAGATATTTATCTCCAGTTGTGGCAAAAGCATTTTTATACATTGGTCTTGTGGAAAGTCAGAAGGTTCAGTGGCAGCACAGGGTACTGTGCACTAAGTACTCTTGTTCCAGTCCTCATTGCACCCACATTACAGCAAAAATAGCATCAACATTTCCTAGCCCAGGCTTGCCACCGCTCTTCCAGAATTATGTGCTGTCGGGAGCAGCAGGCCGGTCCCTCCAACACTCCAAGTGACCTTCTGATATTCCTGCAGAGATCGTGTTTTCTCTTGAGTATCTCTCATCCACCTGGCAGGATGCCTGACCCAGTGTAAGAGCTCCTGAATAAGTGGGTTCAGAGAGGAGGACAACCAAAGCACTCAAGAGGGGGACTCGGAATTGGAATAATAATTATGTAGTTTTCGTAGACCCCGCTTGCTATTCAAATTAGCTTCTGTGTGGGTCCACATCTGTCTGGTCATTGATCTTTGTATACTTTCTCGCTGACCTCCTGCTGTCTCCAACTTTAGATTCTTTCTCCTCTATTTCTGCTGGGCAATGTCCTGAGGATGCAAGAGGCTGTTATCCATGCCCTAGATTTCTACACTGTTATGTACATATTAGAGGCCTAGTGCACTGGGGGTGGGATGGGATCCCCTCAGCCCAGCCTGTGCCCTCTTGCAGTCTGGGACCCCTTGGGGGATGTCCACCTGCTGGTATGCCTGGCCAGCCTGAGTGAGGGGCTAAGGGCCGTTTTCAGGCTGGCCAAGCCCCCCAGTGGGGACCCTCACCCCACCCCATGGGGGTGTGGCTAGCCTGGGTGAGGGGCTAAGGGCCATTTTCAGGCTGGCCAAGCCCCCCAGTGGGGACCCTCACCCCACCCCATGGGGGTGTGGCTAGCCTGGGTGAGGGGCTGAGGGCCATTTTCAGGCTGCCCACAGTCCCTTCAGGGTTTGGGTCCCTACTGGAGTGCTTGGGCAGCCTAGGTGAGGGGCTGAGGGCCGTTTTCAGGCTGCTCACAGTCCCTTCAGGGTTCGGGTCCCTACTGGGGTGCCTGGGAAGACTGGGTGAGGGTCTGAGGGCCATTTTCAGGCTGCCCACAGTTCCCATTGACCTAACGTCCCAGCAAGACTGGCTGGAATCAGGTTTCTGGGGTTTATTTATCTTCTATAATTGAAACTTTGCTGCCGTGAGCCAAGACTCCTATTTGCTTCAGCTCCGTGGCTTCTATAATTGAAACTATGTTGCCTTGAGCAGAGACCTAGCTGGCTGAGGCAGGCAGTTTCCTCAAAACAGAAGCCTCCTGTTTGCTCTAGCTCTGTGACTGCCAGCCGCCATCTTGGCTGGGTTAATTTGCATACAGTTGCTCTGATTGGCTGGTGGGCATGGCTTAGGTGTCTCAGAGTGATGGTCAATTTGCATATTACTCTTTTATTAGATTAGATTCTTCTCTGGGGAAGAAATGAAGACAGAGAGAGAGACCCAGGATATAAGTGCAGTGGCCACCAGCATGGGCTCCAGAGACAGATAGCTCAAGCCTTACATATATGTGTTACTAAAAATCTCACTTCAGTTTCTCATCTATAAAGTAGGGAAGCCTCATAGGACCCTCATAGGACTCTTGTAGGATTAAAAGGCATCATACATGTAAAACACTTATTAAGGACTCAATATTTGGAGGTTATTATTGTTGTTGTCTGGAGAAACCCAAGGTATGAATGAACAAGGGAAGTGAAGTGTAACAAGAACATATTTGGAGCAATAACAATAACAAAAATCCAAGTGAGTCAGTTATATGATGTTGCAAACACTGCTGGTAGCCTACTTAATAACCTTCTCTGCGCCCTCCCTTCAAATAGAAACACTATCTTTTGGGGCAAAAGGTGCCGGTTAACAATAGTCTCTTCTCAGACATCCTAAGCTAGAGTGTCTGTGAGCAGAGCGGCTGTCTGACTTCCTAGAAAGCTACATTTTCCTGGCAGAGAGCGGTGTGGTGCCTTTTGCCCTTTCTTTCTGTGTGAAATCCAACGTCGATGCCTGGAGGTGGAGTAGCATCTTGTAGCTCTGAGGATCAAGGTCCACGCTGGGCGGCTGCATATGGTCACAGTGGCTGTGCATGGAGACTGCAGTGTCGAGTCAGCGAGGGGCCTGGCAGGACACAGATGGCTCAATCCAATAGGCTAGTGATGGAGATTTTGGGGGGGAAAAAAAGGCTATTTGAAGTGTATAGTCGGTGGTGTTAGGGAAATGCAGTTAAAGAGAAGGTTCAGTAGCCTGGGGTTAGAAAATGCAGGAAGCCATCACCACCTCTGGCCCTGAAGGGTAAGGGAAGGGCGCAGCTAGCAGGACTGCGAGGAAGTAGCTGCATGAACAGGGCAGCCCAATAGCGGCAGCCTGTGCTGACCCACAGAAAAGGGACTAGGGGACGAATTCCTCCAACCTCACAATCTCCTCTTGGTGGTGCCTCCCATCAGCCAAACTCAAATGGAAGTCAGAGGACAAGGGAGCTCAAGTGATGCAATCCACTCCTTCCAGCCTCTCAGGGCACTGAACAGGTTGAAGAGTGGAGGGTTGATCTGTAAAGCAAACAGAAAACACCCTTGCTAAGAGGGTTAAGAGGGCAGAGCAAGGAGGAGCCCGAGTCCCTGGTGGCATCGGGAGCCACCCTGGCAGCTCTGAACTGACTCCTTAGGACACATCTTGCTGTGTGAGGAAAAGAAGCCCTCATATGCTACGTCACTCTGGTCAGGTCTCAGTCCTATGCCTGAATGCAGTCCTGCGTGACCTTTATGCATTTCACGTGCATTTTAAATTTGTGCTGTCCATATACTGTATAGCTGGCTCATTAGTATTCCATGTTTCTTTTCTGTTGAAAGGCAAATGCTCATCATTTCTTCTTACCCAATGGGCCTGCCTTGCTGAGTATAGATAAGCCTTCGCCTGCCTTGCTGAGTATAGATAAGCCTTCGATAAAATTTTATTACAGCTATTAAAGGTGAATGGAAGGAAAGGAAAGAGTATTCTGTAGTAGCAGTGACTCACTCAATGACTGGGTTGGGCTGACAAGCCTCTACTCATTGCCTCTGTCTCCCAGGGCTGGGCTCCAAGATCATCCACGTGAGGCAGGAAGCACTATAGGAGCCCCAGTTCTCTCTTTTGCCTGGTGGAGCTCAATGATGGGTCATCTCCTTGTCTGGAGCTTAGGTGCCCTGTTACCCCTGATCTGCACCTTGGCTCCTGCACCCTACTCTTTGCAACCTGGGTTCTCTCTCCCACACACGATGACTGTTTTTTCTTTCTTGGCTCCTGTGCCAATTTCCTTTCTTGTAACTGATGTAGGCTCTCCCTGGCCTAGAATTCTGCCTTGCTCTTGCCTGCTGCCCTCTCCATGCCTTGGCCGCAGCTCCAGCCCAAGACCCATGGCCAGAGCCGTGAGATCTGTGAACAGACCTTTCAGACACCATCTGTTCCCTTCATCTTGGGAGCAGTGCCTGCCCAGATTCTCTGCTGCTGGAGTCCAGTCGGCCTGCTGGCACTCCCCAAAGCCTCTCCACATAGCTCTGCCAATAAACCCTTGGCCCGAGCCCTCAGTTGAAATTAAGGTGTCCCTTGGACATGCAATTTATACTCTTGGCAGAAAACATAGCACTGTCTGCTGCCTCCCAGTATGAGTTCCTCCCTCTGAGGCAGATACCTCGGTGGCTCAGGAGGAGGAGTAGAAACGACAATGATGTAATGAAAAGGATGCTGCTGCTGGAGTAAAACCATTTACTACCTCCCAAATGCTACCTACCTGCCAGGCATTGCGTAACGTGTTAAATGCAGCGCTATGCTTGTTTGCATGGCCACAGCACAAATTTCAGTTACCACGGTTTAATGACAGCCTTCCTCTCCCCCAAACAACGCAGTTCAAATCTGTCACCATAGAACAACTGTAATCCCGTTAAGTGCAAACTTTGTGGCTAGCTTTGCAGAATAACTGTGCAAATCACAGAGCTACATCAGAATCGGTGGCCACTCATGTCACTTCTTGGACACAGTGGCTGTTGGTGACTGGTCACTGGAATTTGTTGTTCAGTTTATGTACAGACAGCAAACCATGGAGTTGTAATGCTTCCTTAACACCCAGCGAACCCATGTGATGTTTACCAATATGGGCAACAGGGAGGACCGACCAATACAGATGAAAGTGTAGCAAAGAAACAAAAAGTGATGCCGGGGGGCGTGAAGTCCAAATCCAAGGTAAATGGCCGTGAGATGTAACTATTCAACTCTAGATATGCAGCCAGGAAAAGTTAGTAAAAGTGAATTTATGAACATAAGCGAGGAAAGTGGTGGTGATGAAAAAGAGGCAGACGTTGCAGAGAAAGTGAGTGAGCGAAAAATTCACACTAAAGGAACTCTCCAAGGTGTGTGGTGACATTGAAAGTGTGAAGGATAAAATGTGGCAAGCTGATCCAAATTCAGAAAGGAGCACGCCAATTTGCCAAGGCACAGGAAAGATGCCTTGGTAATAAGGTCCTCTTGGTAAGTTTTATACAAAAATTAAAATATTTCGTTCTCCATGTTTCTAATGTTTTAAATTACAGAATGACAACTAAACATTAGGTTAACTAACTTTTCATTTCCCTAGATATTTCAAGCCAACAGGGAGAGTTTTAAACATTCTGACAAAAATTTTAAAGGTCACCAAACAATTGCGATTTTTCTCATTGAGAAGACCGCTTTGCAGCGTTTTAGCTTGCACAGTCAGTTTTACAGAACAGCACCACCATGCAAAGCAAGGGATGCCTGTGTTTTACATCTATTCTCTCATTTGATCTTTAAATAACCCTAAGCAATAGATGCTAGTATCATCCCATTATATAGATAAAGAATCTAAGGCTCAAAGACAATAAACAATTTGACCCAGACCAAAAAGCTAATAAAAGGCTGCACCTATTGGATTCTAAACCCCATGATCTTACCCTCTATGATATATTGAGTCCAGCTATACGATGGGTGTTTGATATGGGAGAGCAGGTGTGAAGGAGAGAAAGTGATGAGAGATGAAGGTGCCTTCAATAATGTAATCTAAAAAGAACAGTACTGTGCAAAAGAGCTTTCTGTTTTCTATTTTTTTAAAATATATTTTTATTGATTTCAGAGAGGAAGGGAGAGGGAGAGAGAGATAGAAACATCAATGATGAGCATCATTGATCCGCTGCTTCCTGCACACCACCTACTGGGGATCGGGCCTGTAAGCGGAGCATGTGCCCTTGACTGGAATCGAACCTGGGACCCCTCAGTCCGCAGGCTGATGCTCTATCCACTAAACCAAATCAGCTAGGGCTTCTATTCTATTTTTAAAGCATATAACTATATATATAATTTATAATCTATAAAATAGAAATATATATTCACTCTTAATATACATGTAAATCTATGTGTAATCCTTAATCTATCTTTCCTTGATCCTCCAGGATTGTGCTCCATCAAGTTTCTACTCTTCCTGAGGCAGGCCTTGTTGGTTACCTCAACCACTCTCATGTCCAGCCTTCTTCCTTGCCTGCTTCTCCTTATTGAGGCTGAAAATAAACAAATAAACCAACCAACCACCTTCCCATGCTCCTGTAGCCACTCTTTCATACGATGACTCCTAGCGGCTGCTCTGCTCTTCTTTCTCTGTAAGAGAACCTTGACTATTACCTGGGTACATGGCCATTCTAAATAAAAGCTACATTTCCTGGCTGGTGTGGCTCAATTGGTTGGACGTTGCCCCATACAGTGAAAGGTTCGATTCCTGGTCAGAGCACATACCCAGGTTGCAGGTTTGATTCCCACTGGGGTGTGTTCAGGAGACAACTGGTGGATGTTTTCTCTCTTGCATGGATGTTTCTCTTTCTCTATCTAAAATAAAATAAAATTAAATTAAATTAATATAAACATATCCTCAGGTGAGGACTAAAAGAAAAACACTACGTTCCCCAAACTTCTTCAACTAGCCTGTGACTAAATATTGGCTTATGAGATATAAACAGAAAAAAATATGTATAACCCCAGGATGTTCTGGAGAAGAGAATGTTCCTTTCCCTTACTCTTTCCTGCTGGCTGGAATGTGGACGCAATGGTTAGAGCTGGAGCAGCCATCTTGGGCCATGAGTTAGAAGGAGGAATTCCAAGCCATAAAATCTACAAATTCCTGAGGACTTATGAAACAGAGCTGCCATGACAGTTTTGGGATGCCACCTCCAATATTCATTTACATGAAAGAAACATCAACTTTTAAAGTCATTATTATTATTATTTTTGGTATTTCTGCCATTGCAGTAACGTCATCTTGATATACCAAAGACCTCAGTTCTGGAACGGGGGGTTCTGGGTGGCTTATGGGCAAGATGCTTTTTGTCCCTGCAAAAGGGGAGTCCTATTTCCCAATCCTGGCTATTTCCTGCTTCATGCCTTTGGGCATGGTTATGTGAGGACGAAATGCTCTGGGCTGCCAAAGCCTTCTTATGATCACGAAAAAAAGATCAAGAGAAATCCAAAGCAACTACCCAGAACCATGATACCATCAAAGTGCTGAACTAACTCTGGAGCCACCTACCCCAGATTTCTTGTGCAAGATAATTACAAGCCTTATCATTTAGCTAATATGTGTTGAATATTCTGCTACTTGTGGCAGAAAGCATTTCCAAATGACATTTCTCTTGTTTATGTCCCTTCACAAATTCATCTGTTGAAAACCTCATCCCTAAGGTAATGTTATCAACAGTAGGTGGGGCGTTTGGTGTTTTGGTGCTTAGGTCATGAGGATGGAGCCCTCATGCATGAGATTAGTGCCCTTATAACAAAGACTCTAGAAACTTCCCTGGCCCCTTCCACCATGTAAAAACACAGGGAGAAGTCAGCAGTCTGCAACCTGCAGACCCTGACCATGCTAGCACTCTGATCTTGGACTTCCAGCTTCCAAAAGGAGACTTGATTGTGGCCCTAAAGAAGGATCCAGTTGGAAAAAGAAGGACTGCCGTAACTGGTTTGGCTCAGTGGATAGAGCATCAGCCTGCAGACTCAAGGGTCCCAGGTTCGATTCCAGTAAAGGGCATGTACCTCGATTGCAGGCACATCCCCAGTAGGGGGTGTGCAGGAGGCAACTGACTGATGCTTCTCTGTCATCGCTGTTTCTAACTCTCTATCTTCTCCCTTCCTCTCTGTAAAAAAATCAATAAAATATATTTAAAAAAAGAAAAGAAAAAAGAAGGACAATCAAGATGTTAAGAGCAGCTTTCCCTGTACCCATTTCTCCCCTCCAGCCACTGTTCTTTCTTTCCTTTCGTGGGCAAGATCTGTAAAAAGTGGACTACACGTGACATTTGCACTTTTTCACTTATAATTCGTTCTTCGATCTTCTCAGCCTTCCTTCCTCCCACCTCGCTGAGCATTGTAATCTAGGCCACTAATAACGTAATTTTCAAATCAAATAGACACTTTTTTTTCTCTTCTTCCTCTCTGACCTCTCTATGCCTTTTGGCTTCGATAACCACTTCCGCCTCTGTGAAATCCCCTTCATGGGTGGCTTCTTTGACATCACCCTCATCCAGTTCCCTTTTGACCTCTCTGGCTTCTCATTCTCTATTTCCTTCATGAGTGCCTCCGTCGGTCTGTATCTCTTAAATGTTGGCTTCTTCAGGGTGATCTTCTGCCTCACTCTTCTCTTCCCTTTCTACACTCTCCTCCTAGGTGGTAGCTTCTAATCCTGTAGATTCCAAGATTGAAGGTAGCTTTTTTTGGGAATGGGGCCCTAGTCTGGACTTGTCATTTAAGCAGAGATGAGTCAAAACTGATCTGGTAAAAAGTATTTTTCCCCGTTGGATTAAGCACTTAGTCATGCATTGAATTGTGTGCCCCCAAAGGATATGTTAAACCCTTAACACCCAATACCTGTGAATGTGACCTTATTTGGACACAGGGTCTTTGTAGATGTAATCAAGCTAAGATGAGATCACTAGGATGGGCCTTAATCCAATATTAATTGGTGAATTTATAAGAAGACAGGAGACAAAGACAGACACGGACAATACCCTGGGATGATGGAGGCAGAGATTGGAGTGATGCAGCCACAGGCCCAAGAATGCCTATGACTGATGGCTCCCACCAGAAGCTAGAGTCAAGGAAGCATTCTCCCCTATGGGTTTCAGAGGGCTGAGGGCCCTGCTGACACCTTGATTTTGGATTTCTAGCCTCCAAGGCTGTGAGACAGCCCATTTCTGTTGTTTCAAGCCATCTGGTTGAAAGCCATCTGGTGCTTTGTTAAGGAAGTCCTAGGGAACGAACACACACTTCCCCTTATCTGATCAACCATTTATAATATGCAAATATCATACACCAGTTTTAACTCAAATATCAACATTGGGTTCACAACCTTTTTTTTTTTTTTTAACCCTCACCTGAGGATATTTTTCCATTGATTTTAGAGAGAGTGGAAGAGAGAGGGAAAGACAGAGAAAAATATCAGTGTGAGAGAAACACTTGATTGGTTGCCTCCTACAGGGCCAGGGAGGAGCCTGCAAATGAGGTATGTGCCCTGGACAGGAATCAAACCCGGACCCTTCCACTGAACCAAATCGGCTGGGGCAGTTTGAAATTTTTTATTTTACTCTTCATCTTTTTCTTAAAGAACATTAAAAAATATTACCATCTACTTACATAATCATTCATAAAAGTTGGACATTTTAACAATGAACTCTCAGAATAACTCAGTTCTTCTAAAAAACATGTATTTTTATTGATTTCAGAGAGGAAGGGAGAGGGAGAAAGAGATAATAGCATCAATGATGAGAGAGAATCATTGATTAGCTGCCTCTTGCACGTCACCCACTGGAGATCAAGCCTGCAACTCTAGCATGTGTCCTGACGGGGAATCCAACTGTGACCTCCTGGTTCACAGATTGACACTCAACCACTGAGCCACACAGCTGGGCTAAAGTACAGTTCTTAAAATCAAATATCTTAAGTTTTATGAAAAACATATTGCTCTATCCCTTCTCCAGTTTTGTTTTAGATACATAAAAACTTCGTAACAGAAACAGTGAAGAGCCCATGATATGTGACAAAGAAAATCTTACTACATAAATATTCATATCCCCTTTTGTTTCCAGCCACCTTTTGCCTCCCTTCCCACATTTTCACTGACCATATGAAATTGGGGTAATAGCGAGGAGAATTTGAGAAGCCGGGAGCTGAAAAGAACAGTGAGAATTCCTCTTAAAAAGGTAGAGAAACACCCCTCAGAAGAAAGTTTAGATGAATGAGAAGGTGGAGAGGGAGTTGGGGAAGGGGACCGAGCTCGGCATAGGAGAGAAATTGAAAATGACCAAAGGGGAGGAAGAAGGAACGTCAGGGAATTTTATAGATGCTGTGTGTATTCCTACTTTTTGAGAGTGTGAGGTAGGGGTTATAATTGCTTCCCTTTTTTTTTTTTCCCCCTGGCCTAACTTGTGTCTCTTTGAGTGCGATTCCGTGCGGGTCTAGGTCATCACAAGGCGGCCCAGCCTGACTTAGGAAGGTTACATCCAACCAGGATCAGAGGCGGTTCTGCGCGAAGGGCAGGGGCTCTGGCATCTGAACCCCGCGTTGGACTCCTGCTCCTCATCCTGTTCCGCTCCGTGCCCCGGGGGCAGTGCCTTCTCTGTGCCTCATCGCCCACCCAGGAAAAGGAGATAACGGTACCCACTCACTGGATGCCTGGGAGGATCGAATGGCCTTGAGACACCCCAGGCCATCGGACAGTGCTGGGCCACGGACCACGCTCACCTGTCAGTAACAAAACAGGACTCCCCGTGTGACTCTCACGGGCTTACACGGAACAAAAGCAGAAAGAACCTTGAGCCTCGCCGTCCCGTTCAACCCCTTGGCATGCCACCCCCACGCCAGCCCGTCCGGAGCGGCCTCTGCAGGCTCAGCTCCCTTCCACCCTGCGGGGCGGTCCAGACTCCCTCCCTCGCGCCCCCGTCCGAGGGCATCCCCCCCGGCCCAGGCGGCACGTCCCGCCTCCGCGGAGACAGACGTTGCTCTCCCCTCCCCGCGTCCCGACGCCTCGGGCCCTGCGCGCGCTGTGCGCCCCGGGGGCTGTGACCGCTGAGCGGGTCTGCCCCGCCCGCACAGCCCAGACGCTCACAGTGGCCGTCCAGGAAAACGCCGCACCTTCTCCCGCACAGTCAACGCAAGGGGCTCCGCGTGCGGAGGGGAGACCGGGCCGCTAGGAAACGTCCTCCCACCCCAAACCTGTTGCCCCGTTGGCCCGGCCGGCCGCGCAGCCCGGGGGTGGGGGCGGGCTCCCGGGCTAGGACCCCCACCGCCGCCCGCCGGCCTCCAGCCTCGCCCCGGGGCGACAGCCGTCACGTGACCGCCCCGCCCCGCCCCCGCGCACAGCTGGAGGCGGGCCCCGCCCTCCCCCGGGAGCCCGGGCGCCCGAGCGGCGCGCGGCATTGTGGGTAGAGGGGCGGGGGTTGGGAAGATGGCGGCTCCCAGCCTCCTCAACTGGAGGCGGGTTTCTTCCTTCACGGGGCCGGTCCCCCGCGCCCGGCACGGACACCGGGCCGTGGCCATCCGGGAGCTGATGATCATCTTCGGGGGAGGCAACGAGGGCATCGCGGACGAGCTGCACGTCTACAACACGGGTAGGCGCGGCGGCGGTCCCCGGCCCCGCCTGCGGGAGCGGCGGAGGGGGAGGGGAGGCGAGGCGGCGGCCGGGGCCTGACAGCTGTCACCGCCGGGTCAGCGCCTCCTGCGGCGGGCGGCGAGGGGCGCGGCTCGGCCCGGCGGCCCGGGTCCCGCAGTGTCCCGGGGACAGCTTGGTTTCCCCGGTGCCCCCGGGCGGAACCGGCCCCCGAGCGGGACGCGCCCGCCCTGCAGCGAACGGTCCCGACCAACCCTCCCCCCCTCCCGCCCCCATCGCTAGCGGACGCCGGCGCGCGCGGGAGGCTGTTTCCAACTGCCGGGACCTCCTTCCCAAGCCTCGCCGGGTCCCGGCTCCCGGGCCCCTCGCCTGTCAAAAACCCAAACCCAAGCGCCTCGGACCTTCCCGGCCTTCGGCCTCTTTCCTCTCCCGGGAGGAAGGGGACCCAGAGGCTTCTGGTGCTTTCACCCCGGTACGGCCCGGCCTCCGGCAGGTGGCAGTTTAGGTCCCCCCCCCCCACACACACACGCTGGGAACCCCCCGACCTGCCCCGGACGGGGCTGGGGGGAGCGCGGCGGCTGTCGGCGCCCAGCCCGGGGGTGTGTGTGTGTGGGGGGGGGTGAGTGCCGCCGCTGTGTCCCGGCGCGGCTGTCGGCCCGCGCGACCCCGCGCAGCCCCGCGCCCCTCGCCCGCCCGGGGGGCCCTGCCTCCGAGCACCTCGGCGGGTGAGAAAGGAAGTCGGGGCTCCATTTTTCCCACCTGCGGCTGCGCCCGCTCCGGGGAGAAGCCCGTTTCCTCGGGCTGAGGCTGATCCTCGTGAGTTTGGCGTCTGGGCCACAGTCACTGCCCCGCGACCCAGCCGCTCAGTCGTCGAGGTCGCTCAGAGGTTAACGCGGGATGAGGGGGCTTTTTACTGTTCTCCTGGCCCCCCGACGTGTGACGTTAGAGAGGTACCTGGGCCCTGCCTGGCCGCCGAGGCTCGGCTGGTTGGAGCCATGTTCCTGTGCCCTGCAAGGTGCTGGGTTCGGTCCTGGGTCCGAGGCTGCGGGTTGGGTCCCGGTGGGGGCGCCTGCGGGAGGCAGCCGGCTGGTGTTTCTCTCATCGGTGTTTCTCTCTACCTTCCCCTCTCTCTCTCCAAAGTCAATACAAACATTTTTAAAACGTGATTGGACAATTCTGGTGTAAAACTGTCGCTTTGGAGTAAGTTGGACCTGGCTTGAGTTTTGTTCTGCCAGTTTCCTAGAATGGGTGCTGTCCGATTGTTCACGTGGGAAATGGAGATGATGGTATCCAGCAGGGTTTTCGTAAGAGCCACATGATGTAGATCAGGGATTTTCAGCAGCAGCAGCAGCAGCAGCATTAGGGACATTGGAATGAGACAGTTCTTGGTGGACGGGGACTGCACTGTACTTAATTGTACGTGCGGCCGTGTCCGCAGCCTTTACCCACTACTGGCCAGTACCACCCTCCCCTCCCCTCCCCCTTCCTCCAGTTATGACAGCTTAAAAATTCCAGTTTGCCCCTGGGCGAGAGGCAGAAGCATTCCCAATGCAGGACCACTTATGAAGATGATATGTATAAAGTACATACTCATAGTTTGTGATGAATTGCATTTAGGCCCTGGCCAGGTAGCTCAGTTGTTTAGAGCCTTGTCCCTATAAGCCCAGGTTGCAGGTTTGATATCTGGTCAGGGCACATAGAAGAAGCAGCCAATGGATACCTGAATAAATAGAACAACAAATCAATGTTTATTTCTCTCCCCCACCCCTATTTCTCTCCCCTCCCTCTCTCTCTAGTGTCAATAAATACATAAATAAAATAATTGCTTTTAATTTTGTTTCTGTTTTGGCAACTAGTTACAAATCAATGGTTCCTACCAGCTGTTAGAGGAGACATCCCTCCAGGCTGTGCTGCCCATGGATTTGTCTGTGATGGTACCAGAATATTAGTATTTGGGGGAATGGTTGAATATGGAAGATACAGCAATGAGTTATATGAGTTACAAGTAAGTGTGTTTCGGATTTATTATTTCAATGATATTGCTCATAATTCTTCAAAATATTTCAAAATATTTCATTAACATACTTAAAATAGTGTGAGGTTCATCTTTTATAGTTCAGAAGAGATGATTGCCTCTTCACTGAAAAACTAGTTTTTAATGTAATCTTTTTCCAATACTCAGTGGAACATTTGTATCATTAAGATATCTGTTACTTAGCATCATTGTACATAGTATATGTTTATAGCTTTGTATTTTAGTGCAGTTCTTCAACCTCAGCCTGTAGCAGAAGCACTGGTAGGGCTTGTGAAAACTAAGGTGGCTGGGCCCTGCCTCCAGAGATACTGATTAATATTGTCTGTAGTGTGACCTCACTATGTGCATTCCTACCAAGTTCTCACCTGCTGCTCCCTCCCTAAAGGGGATGTGGCCAGCCTGCAAACAGCCACCAGCCCCTCACCCAGGCTGGCCAGGTAGCCTAGCAGGGACCCCCTCCCTGAAGGGGATGTGGCCAGCCTGCAAGCAGCCATCAGCCACTCACCCAGGCTGGCCAGGTACCCCAGCAGGACCCCCACTCTGATCCGGGACACCCTTCAGGACAAACCAGCCGGCCCCCACCCATGCACCAGGCCTCTATCCTATATATCCTATATAATAAAAGGGTAATATGTAAATTGACCCTAACAGCAGAATGACTGGTCACTATGACACACACTGACCACCAGGGGGCAGACACTCAATGCAGGAGCTGCTCCCTGGTGGTCAGTACGCTCCCACAGGGGGAGCTCTGCTCAGCCACAAGCCAGGCTGCCAGCTGCCAGCTGCCAGCACAGCAGTGGTGGTGGGAGCCTCTCCCGCCTCCTCAGCAGAGCTAAGGATATCTGACTGTAGCTTAGGCCTGCTCCCCGCTGGCAAGTGGACATCCCCCAAGGGCCCCCAGGCTGCCAGAGGGATGTCTGGCTGCGAGCTTAGGCCCGATCCCCAGAGGAGCGGGCCTAAGCCAGCAGGTGGACATCTCCCGAGGGGTCCCAGATTGCTAGAGGGCACAGGATGGGCTGAGGGACCCCCCCCTTCCCCGAGTGCACAAATTTTTGTGCACTGGGCCTCTAGTTTTATATAAAGAAAGCATGTATAGCTAGAGAATAAGTTTTTGACTTTGATTTGTTAAATGGTCTTTGTGCTTGTTTAAAGTATAAAATATATTACTATTAATGGAGTACCTAATTTCAGAAAGTAGACTACATAAATTACATTTAATCTTAAAGCTATAAATAATATATATATTTTTTAAATATATTTTATTGATTTTTTACAGAGAGGATAGGAGAAGGATAGAGAGTTAGAAACATCAATGAGAGAGAAACATCGATCAGCTGCCTCCTGCACACCCCCTACTGGGAATGTGCCCTCAACCAAGGTACATGCCCTTGACCAGAATCGAACCTGGGACCCTTCAGTCCATAGGCCGACACTGTATCCATTGAGCCAAACCAGTCAGGGAAATATTTTATGTTTCATTTGGAAAATATTTTAGGACTATTAGTGTTTATTTTTATAAGCTTAATTTGCCATTGTATAAAGTTGTGAATATGACCCTAGTGGTTTGGCTTAGTGGATAGAGTGTCAGCCTGGGGACTGAAAGGTCCCGGGTTCTATACTAGTCAAGGGCACATGCCCCTGTTGTGGGCTCGATCTCCAATAAGGAGCGTGCAGGAGGCAGCAGATCAATGGTTCTCTCTGATCATGGATGTTTCTATTCTATCTCTCTCTCCTTCTCCCTTCCTCTCTAAAATCAATAAAAACATATTTAAAATAAATTTGTGAATATGGAAGACTAGACAGAATTTCTATTGAAACATTTATTTTAATTCCAGAAGTTTTGCTTAATCCTCATTTGACCCAAAAGTACCTTTTTTGGAGTCTTCTGATTGGATTCAGATTTAAATGCATTAGTATAATGTTATACTAGTACAATATAGGAATATCTTCCTGATTTTATCTGAGTGTATTTATGCTCTTTTTTAGGCAAGTCGTTGGTTATGGAAAAAAGTGAAACCCCATGCTCCTTCTGGTTTACCTCCTTGTCCTCGGCTTGGACATAGCTTTTCTTTGTATGGTAACAAATGCTATTTGTTTGGTGGCCTGGCAAATGAAAGTGAAGATTCAAATAATAATGTTCCCAGGTATGCTGACCATTTTTTAGGTCAAATGCTTATCTTATGATTAAGATTAAGAACATTTAGTTTCTTCCATCTTTAATTATTAGAGTGGATGAAGCTTAGCCTTTTTTGCATAACTTAACAGAGAACAAATTTGTGTACATTTATATTTTCCTTAGTCCCTGGAGTATGTTTTCAAAACTGTCCCTTTTCTTATCAGAAATACTTACTAAATTGATACTAATATAATTGCTTATAGCAATATATTTGTATCTTTTGAACCTGCTGTTGTATTTTGGTTGACATAAATGATAATGAAAAGTAACAAATGGTTATTTTCACATTGCTTTCTCTGGGAATTTGGTGACAAATATTTGACTACAAAATAAAGGCCATCATTTCCAATTTTCACACAGAAAACTATTAGAGTGGTTCACACAAGCAAATACTTTTGGAACCATTCCTTTCTTTTTCCAAACAGAATCACTACCGCTTTTGTTTTCACATAGTGTTTTGATCACACTGTCATTATAGCAGTCAGGATTTGGAGATTTAAAGTCTAAAAGGCTGTTTCTGATTCACTGCTCACTATGAGTGTCCTTTAGTAGAAGTAATCTAAGCCTGCTTTTCTTCATTGAAATCGGAGTGATTAAATACCTACCTTTTAGTGTCATTGTGATGGCTAAATAAGATCATTGGCATAATTTTCAAAGCACTTTGAGATTGCCACCAGCACAGTACAGTAGTTATTATGACCATGATAATGGGTCTTTTTACTACATTAAATTAATGTTAGAGTCTTAGTTTTTATTTTCAAACTTTAAAAAATAACATTTTTTAAACATGGAAAATTTGGAAACTGGAGAAAAGGAAAAATAATTTATTCTACCACACTAATGCAGATACTTTTACTTTGAGCATCTCTTTTTTTCATTTTTTCTATTAAACAGATTATTTTTAGATAGAGACTCATAAAAATTAGAAAGTATGTAAAGTTCTTTTTCACAGCATCAATGTCCCCCACATAGGCAAACACATAATTCAATTTGATATGTATCTTTTGGGACCTTTTTCATGTAATACATTGTATTAGTCAACTTTTCTTAAGTTGGTGTATATAGCTGGCAAGCTTCTCAAGTTTATGCTACTTGAGGGTGCACATAGATACATGCAAATGCTTTCTAAAGCCTCTGACTAAAGCTAGTACATTCATTTTTGTTCACATTCCATTGGTCTAAGCAAGTCATAAGGCCAAGCCTTCAGTAATGATTCCAGAGATATATGTCCTGCTTACTGGGAGAGGAGAATTGGAAACATTAATTTGATCCTACAAAGACATGTATTTTCTTTTATAGAAGTAGGATCTTTCTTTTTGCTCTGTGACTTTGGGTGTGTACTTGTTTGTTTTTGTTGTTTTATTCTTTTAAGGATATAGCTTGGAGCTCTTTTCATTGCAGCAGGTATATACCAACCTTGTTTTTTAAAGGCTGAAAGTAGTGTGAATTATGCAAATTACTTAACTTTTACCCTGCTGATGGACATTTAAATATCGTTCTTTTTTGCTATTAGTCTTGGCACATGTATAAATATTTTTGTAAGACTGATACTTATAAGTGGAATTTGAGGGAATGTCAAAGGGTATTTACATTTAAATTTTTTAGATACTACTCATACTTCTGAGTCAGTCTCCAAAGAAAAAGACAATTTATATTATTAATAACAGTGTACGAGAATGCCTACGCCCTTGGCAATACTGAATTGTATCACTCTTCTTAATTGTTGCCAAGCTAATTGGTGAATATATGACACTAGAGGCCTGGTGCACAGATTTGTGCACCAGTGGGGTCCCTTGGGTTGGCCTGTGCCCTCTCGCAATCCGAGATCCCTCAGGGGATGTCTGAGAGCTGGTTTCAGCCTAATCCCTGCAGGCCAGGTGGAGGGACCCCACCGATGCACAAATCTGTGCACCGGGCCTCTAGTATGCATATAAGATCTTTGGCTAATCTCTTCCCACTCTCCCGCCTCCTCCCTTCCCTCTGAGATTCATCAGTCTTTTTCATGTTTCCATGCCTGTGGTTTCTGCTCCTGAATTGAGTGTCTGCCCCCTGGTGGTCAGTGTGTGTCATAGCTACCAGATGGTTGAACAGTTGGCTGGTCAGCTGGTCGCTTAGCCTTTTATATATATGGATAGATGATTTTATTTTAATATTTTTAAAATTGGAAATGAGTTTCATTAATTGCTTTTTTGGACATTTGCAATTCCTATTTTGTATGGATTGCATGGATATACCACTTTGTTTATCCATTTATCAGTTGATGGACATTGGATTATTTCCAGTTTTGGGCTGTTATGAATAATGCTGCTATAAACATTTACATACAAAGCTTTGTATGGACATGTATTTATTTCTCTAGAAATGTAGCATAATTACTGGGTCATGTGGTAAATTTGTATTTAAGTTCTTAAGAACTTCCAGGCTGTTTCCAAAGTGACTATTCCACTTTACATTCCCACCAACAATTTATGAAGGTTCTCATTTCTCCACTTCCCTGCTAACACATTTATTGTCTGTCTGTTTTATTGTCACCAATGTAGTGGTATGGCATTGTGGTTCATTTTCCTAATGACCAATGATATTGAGCATCTTTTCACGAGCTTTTAAGCTATTTGGTGAAATTTCTATTCAAATCTTCACTAATTTTTAAATGAAGTTGTTTGTGTTCTTATTATTATTGAACTAGAGGCCCGACGCATGAAATCTGTGCAAGAGTAGGCCTTCCCCAGCTGCTGGCACGGGCTTCATCCGGCACCTGGGACCCAGGCTGCCCTCTGGCCACTGGCAGGCACCTGGGACCCAGGCCTCCCTCACATTCCCGGCTTCATCCAGAAGGATGTCCAGAAGGACATCTGGAAGGATGTGTGGTCTAATTACTATATTATGCTTTTATTATTATAGATTATTATAGATTGTAAGAATTCTTTATATTCTGGATTCAAGTTTATTTTTAATCAGAAATGTGGTTTATAAATATGTTCTTCCAGTCTAGCTTGTCTTTAATTTTCTTAATGGTATCTTTTAAAACACAAAGTTTTTAATTTTGATAAGACCAGCATATTAATTTTTTATTTTATGGATCAGGCTTTTAATGTCATATTTAATAACTCTGCCTATCTCATGCTTTTGAAGATTTGTTCCTCTATTTTCTTCTAAAAGTTTCATAGTATTAGCTCTTACATATATATGTATGATTCATTTTGAGTTCATTTTTTTTCCTGGGGGAAAGTAAATGTCTAAATTCATCTTTTTACATATGGATATCCAGTTGTCCCAACACCATTCATTGAAAAGACTATCCTTTTCCCATTGTATTGCCTTGGCATCTTGGTTGAAAATCAGTTGACCCAAAGTGTAAGTTTATTTTTGGACTCTCAATTCTGTTCCATTGATCTGTATGTCTAGCCTATGCCAGTACTACACTGCCTTGATTACTGTAGTTTTGTAGTAAGTTTTTGAAATTGGAAGATGTAAGTTCTTATATCTTATTCTTTCTCAAGAGTGTTTTGGCTATTTTTGGGTGCTTTACATTTCTATGTAAATTTTAGGATCAGTTTGCCAATTTCTGCACAAAGTTCTGTTGGGATTTTGATAGTGATTGTGTTGAATATATAGATTGAATTGTGGAGAATTGCTATGTTATTAATATCGAGTTTTCCAATCCATGAACATGGAATGTCTCTCCATTTATGTAGACCTTCTTTCATTTCTCTCAGCAACATTTTGAGGCTTTCAATGCACAAGTCTTGCTCTTATTTTGTTAAATTTATACTTAATTTTTTATTATTTTCGATGATGTAAATAGGTTTGGTTTCTTATTTTTGGATTGTTCATTACTAGTATATTGAAATACAGTTGGTCTCTGTATATTGGTCTTGTATCCTATGACTTTGCTGAATTCGTTTATTATTTTAACTAGGGGCCCATTGCACAAAAATTTGTGCACTCGGGGGGGTCCCTCAGCCCGGCCTGTGCCCTCTCGCAGTCTGGGACCCCTCGGAGGATGTCAACCTGCTGGCATGCCTGGCCAGCCTGGGTGAGGGACTGATGGATGTTTGCAGGCTGGCCAAGTCCCCCCAGTGGAGACCCTCACCCCATGGGAGTGTGGCCAGCCTGGGTGAGGGGCTAAGGGCTGTTTTCAGGCTGCCCGCAGCTCTCATTGACCCAAGATCCCAGTGAGGCTGGCTGGAATCAGGTTTCTGGGGTTAATTTATATTCTATAATTGAAACTTTATTGCCTTGAGTGGAGGCCTAGGCAGGCAGTGAAGCCTCCTGTTTGCTTCAGTTCTGTGGCTTCTATAATTGAAACATTGTTGCTTGAGGAGAGGCCTGCCAGCCTAGTCAGGCAGTTGCAATGGAAGCCTCCTGCTTGTTCCAGCTCCGTGGCTGCCAGCCGCCATCTTGGCTGGGTTAATTTGCATACAGCTCTGATTGGCTGGTGGGCGTGGCTTGGGTGTCTCAGAGTGATGGTCATTTTGCATATTATTCTTATTAGATTAGATCATATTTTCATGGATTTTTTTATTATTGAGTCTTAGGAGTTCTTTGTATATTTGTTTAATATGTTCCACATATTAATTCCAAGTCTTCCATTTCCTTTTTTCTTTTATAGAGTTCTTAGTTTTGGTTATCAAGTTTGAGAATGTTTTATTTTATGGCTTTCTGGTGTTATATCTTGTTTAGGAAGTATCTTCTACTCCAAAACTATAAAAATAATTTTTTAGGTATTTTCTTTGAGTACATTCACAACTTTCTTTTTTGTTTAAAACATTAATACATTTAGAATGTATTTTTGTGACTGCTGTGAGGCTTTTTACTTTTCTTCCTAATGGAGTTCCAATTCTCCCACCACCATTTATTAAGTAAGCCATTTTTTTCTTGTTAATTTGAAGCCCTATCTCTGTCATATCTTTATCCTCAAATAAATGGGTCTTTATCTAGGCTCTCTAGACCAGGAGTTTACTCTGTGGGCCAAATTTGGCCTGCTGCCTGTTTTTTGTTAATAAAGTTTTATTGGAGTATAGCCATGCACATTCATTTACATCTTGTCTCTGACTGCTTTCTATCAAAAAAGCAGAACTGAGTAGTTGTGACAGACTTTATGACCTGCAGAGCTTAAAATGTTTATTTTTTGACACTTCACCGAAAAAGTTTGTCAACTCTTGTGCTAGGTTCTATTCTGTTTCATTGATATATTTGCCTTTTTATCGTTAATTGTGATACTTGCTGTAGGTTTCTAATATATACCTTTAATCAGATTAAAGTAGTTTTCTTAAAAATTGGGAATAGGTTACTGGTTTTACCTTTAAGCCTTTTTTTTATGCTTACCTCCTTTTTCCATATGTTCCATATATTCTTAAGTCTTATTTTAGATTAAAATAATGTTAGTAAATTAATTTTTTGGTCAGCCTTTCTTAGTGATTATTTAGACCTCACAACCACAGTTATTAACATCAATTTAAATGTAATTATAAATTCCTATTTTCTTTGCACTTCCATTTCTCTTATTCATTTTTTCTTGGATTTCTTTTTATTTTTCCTGATTGACATCTAGAATCACTTTTTCCTAAAACAATTATATGGCTAAACTTTGAATTTTTATATACTCTCAAAATGTTTTAATTTTGCCTTCATATTTGATATGAAGTAATTTAATAGGAAATAGGTTTCTATAAACATTATTTTATTGAAAACATCCATGTCACAGATAAGAAGTTATGCCAGTTCCAAAAGTAAAAAAGTTGTATAGAACATTGTTGTGTATGACATTATAGAGTGAAAATTTAAAAAGAAAGAGAACTTGCAAAACAACATCTAATCTAATAAAAGAGTGATATGCAAATTAACCACCACCCCGAGACACCTAAGCCACACCCAACAGCCAAGCCACGCCCACCAGCCAATCAGAGTGGCTGTATGCAAATTAACCCAGCCAAGATGGCAGCCGGCAGCCACAGAGCTAGAGCAAACAGGAGGCTTCTGTTTGGAGGAAACTGCCTGTCTCGGCCCAGCTGGGCCTCTGCTCAAAGTAACAAAGTTTCAATTATAGGAGCCATGGAGCTAAAGCAAACAGGAGGCTTCTTTGCCTGCCTAGGCCTCCACTCAAGGGAACAAAGTTTCAATTATAGATATAAATAAACCCCAGAAACCTGATTCCAGCCAGCCTCACTGGGATCTTGGGTCAATGGGAGCTGTGGGCAGCCTGAAAACGGCCCTTAGCCCCTCACCCAGGCTGGCCACACTCCCATGAGGTGAGGGTCCCCACTGGGGGACTTGGCCAGCCTGCAAACAGCCCTCAAACCAGGTACATGCCCTTGACCAGAATCGAAGCTGGTACCTTTCAGTCCACAGGCCAACACTCTATCTATTGAGCCAAACCGATTAGTGCAAAATAACAGTTTTATTACGCTCATGGATTCTGTGCGTTAGGAATTCAGACAGAACATAGCAATAATGATTAGGTCCTCAGATGGGAATGTATGAATGGTCACTTGCATGTATGATGCCTCAGCTGAGATGGCCGAAGGGTGGACTCATCTGGGACTGTCATCCTTTGTACCCACATATGGCTCCTCTAGATGGTGGTTGTGTGATAGTTGGACTTACATTGTGGTTCAAGATTTCATAGTGAAGCTGCTTTGGCCTTCTGTGACTCAGCCTCAGAAGTCACATAATGTCATTTCATCATACACTATAGTTAGAGCAGTCACAAGCCTGCCCAGAATTAAGGGAGAGGACGTAGACTCTATGTCCTGGTGGGAAGGGTGTCACAGAATTTATGGTTATGTTTTAATACCATAATGGTTATTGTCATGGACAAGAGTTTTGCCTAAATGATAGCAGAATTTTTTAGATCTCTTCTGTTCTACTTATCATCAGAAGGGTGCCAGATACATAATAGTGTTTGGTAAATATGTGTTGATGATTAGCTATGGGGTTTTTGCTCTCATAATGCTTTTCTGTACTATATGAATTTTCATAGTAAGCATATGTTACTTTTGTAGGTAGAAAAAAAATGAAAGGTATACATTATGCTAATGTTTTCATTTTTTAAATGATATCCTAGATATTTAAATGATTTCTATGAATTGGAGCTACAGCATGGTTCTGGTGTTGTGGGTTGGAGCATTCCAGTGACTAAAGGGATTGTGCCTTCTCCAAGAGAATCTCACACAGCTGTTATATATTGCAAAAAAGATTCTGGGAGTCCTAAAATGTATATTTTTGGTGGAATGTGTGGTGCTCGCCTGGATGACCTATGGCAACTTGACTTAGGTAAGCTTAACTTGATTCAGGCTCAAGAACTGGTTATGATGGATAAAAGCAAATATAAAAATCGCTTTGAAAAATATTTTTTATTACAGTATTGATTGAGTTGCACTCAGATTTTTTTATAACTAGAGTCCCGGTGCATGAATTCATGCACCAGTGTCTGGCCTGGGGGATTGGGCTGAAACCGGCTCTCCGACATCCCCTACGGGGTACCAGATTGTAAGAGGGTGAAGGCCAGGTCGAGGGACCCCGCCAGTGCATGATCGGGGCCAGGGAGAGTAGCAGGAGGTTGGCTAGCTGGGGAGGGAACATGGGAGGACTCCAGGGCATGTCTGGCCCATCTTGCTCAGTCCCAATCAGCCAAATCCTACCAGCAAGCTCACCTAACAATCGGAGCGTCTTCCCCCAGTGGTCAGTGCACGTCATAGCGAGTGGTTGAGTGGCCTTAGCATCTCATTAGTTTATTACACTTTTATTGTTTGAATGGATGACCAGACACTTAGCATATTAGGCTTTTATTATATAAGACTAGCACTGTAGACATCACTAGGGGCAACAGGGTGTGATGTGAATGATTGCTGCTGATCAATTAGATGAACAAATGAGTGATTTATGACAGTGACTTGCCTGTTATTTCCTGTCAGTAGGATCACCATATGTCTTGGTTTACTTTAATGGTCCTAGTTCATGCTTATTATCCCATGTAATTATCCATAGTATCTACTTTCACTCTGTGAAGTGTCCCAGTTGGGAGTGATCAAATTTATATAGTTACTCTTATCTACAAGAAATGTAGCATTAGTAATGTTACTGCTGGTCAGCAAAAAACCTTGGGTACCTCTTTTAAAAAAAAATCCTCATCCAAAAAAATAAAAAATTCTCATCCAAGGATATGCTCTTTACTGATGAGAGAGAGATCGATGTGAGAGAAACATCAATTGGTTGCCTTCTTGAATGCTCCCCAACAGGAATCCAACCCACAACCTTTTAGTGCCTGGGATGATGCTCCAACTGAGCCACAGCAGCCATGGCTTGAGTAGCCCTTTTTAAAGAGATCCTAGGAATAAATAATTGGGGAGTAGGTATGCCTCTTACTTTTGACTGTCTCTGCACAGTGCACTCTTACTTAAAATGCTAAAATCCCTAATGTCCCAATTCAGAATTGATGGCATTCTAAATACATTTCTCTATTACAAGTACTAACAAAATAGATTTCTGTGACTTGCAATTTATGTCAGTTGGAAATGTTTAAAATGAAATTCAAGTAACCGTTTTGAAACATTTTTGCTTTATTTTAGGAAGAACTTTTTGGTTTTAATTTTTAAAATTCTGCAAGTTGAGATAGTTTGCTGTTATTAGATCAAGTTGCTAATATACTTATTTTTACTTTTAGAAACTATGTCATGGTCAAAACCAGAAACGAAAGGGACAGTGCCACTTCCCCGAAGCCTCCACACAGCCAGTGTTATAGGCAACAAGTACGGTGCTTTTTGTTTTCACTGTTCTTGAACGGACTGGACAGAAACATCGAATAGACTGTCAGACCTCAGAGGGAAGACGGGGAGAGTGGAGGGAGGGCAGGGGGGAAAGGGAACATAGGTAATACTTTCAACAATAAAGGTCTATTAAAAAAAAAAGATACACACAAAGAAGAGTGATGCTACTAGTTTCTTAGAAATACATTACTGAATTTAATAATGTTTGTGCTTATTGAAGCTAAGAAAATATGCCTACAGAAGCCAAAATGCTTAATGGGCCGTTTTCTTACCATGCTGCCTCTTCTACTTCTTTATATTCCTCACAATGCCTTACCCAGAGTACGTATTACGTAAGTGTAATTCAGAGTGTTGTCAAACTGATCAGTCTTCCAGTGACAGGTTTGACACACCTCACTGTTTCTTTTTATATATTTTTGTAGTGCTTGATTTGTACTGGGCTATTACTCAATATGTGCATTCCGTGGTTATACTTTTGATGGAGTTATGGTTAGACTACAGACTCTGAAACTAAATTGCCTGAATTCAAGTCCCAGCTTTGCTGTTTGTGCTATATGACCTGGGGCAAGGAAACCTAACCTATTTGTACCTCAATCTCCTGAAATATAAAATGCTGATGATAATAAAACTTGCTCACAAAGTTGTCAGGAGAATTAAATGGGTTAATTCATATAAAATGTTTCAAACAGTGCCTGGTACATAGAGGCACTTTATGGTTAGCTATTACTATCATCAACAAGTAAGTGCCCTATTTGTACAACACCAGGCCAGAATTAGTATTTTTAAAAATAAAATTTAAGTATTTAATTAAATAGGGACTTTACTCTAAAAGTAGTGTTTTTGGAAACAATTAGTTGTAATTTAGATCCTCATTAGTTCTTCTTAAAAATTTTTACTAAATTGCGCTAGCTGGTTTGGCTCAGTGGATAGAGCTTCGGCCTGTGGATGGAAGGATCCCAGGTTTGATTCCAGTCAAGGGCACAGACGTTGGTTGCAGGCTCCTCCTCCCTGGTTGGGGCTTGTGCAGGAGGCAACCAATCGATGTGTTTCTCTCACATCGATATTTCTCTCTTTCCTTTTCTCTTCCACTCTCTCTAAAAATTAATGGAAAAATATCTTCAAGCGAGTACTGAACAAATAAAAACAAAATTTTATTAAACTTACTGTAGTGACATTGGTTAATAAAATTATATAACTTTCAAGTATACAATTCTGTAATACATTAGCTGTATATTGCATTGTGTGTTCACCACCCAAAGTCAAGTCTCCTTCTGTCATCTTATTTATTAGATTGGTTTTGTTTTTTCAAAATAGACATAATATAATGTTTTAGGAAACAGCTAGTTGTAATTTAGAACCTCACTAGTTCCTTTTATTTAGAAACATTTTTTAATTTATTGATTTGAGAGAGAGAAACATCATTTTTATATATTCATTGATTGATGCTTGTATGTGCCCTGACCAGGGATCAAACTTGCAATCCTGGTGTATCCAGACAGTGCTCTAACCAACTAAGCTACCCAGCTAGGACTCATTAGTTCTTTTTAAAAAGTAGACATTTTTTAAAACAGCAGAACCCTTTTATAAAATGTAGCTTTTCATTGAAACTCTAATATATAAGAGATTAAAAATAGAGCTTCTATGGTTAGCTTGAAGTCACATGGGACCCAAGCTCTACTGGATGGATCTTTCTCCTTCATTAGCCATTAGGGGTGTTTCAAGAACTGTGAAGGTCCTAAGAACATAGTTTAAAGTTTTTTATTTGGGTGATATCAGTGGCCAGACTAATAAGAAACTTAATCCTCTTTGGTTACTATATGCATACAATTCTAAATTTGACTTTGAATGTCATGGATCATTTGAGCATCTTTCTGACTGAGATACCCTTAGTATATTACATCAATATAGATTTTCAAATGTATAATAATTGAAATATTCCCCAGTTTGACTAACTTGCCATAGAGGGATAATTGATTCTTTATTGCTTCATAAAATTGTAAACTCTTGAAAAAAGACTATTCATTATCTTATTTCCATTACCTTGGCATTGACAAGTGAGACAAGTGAGTGAATAGTTCTATAGCTTGGTGTCAACAAATAAGACATTTAAGTCTATTAGGATTTTAAATCTAAATAATAAAATTAAAGCTTTAGGAAAAAATTTAACTACTTTATGTTCTTTTTGTTTGTTTTTTAGGATGTACATTTTTGGAGGGTGGGTTCCACATAAGGGGGAAAATATTGAGGCTTCACCTCATGATTGTGAATGGAAATGTACCAGTTCATTTTCTTATCTAAATCTGGGTGAGTCTTTTAAGAGTTGCTTATTGAAATAAAATTTATTAACAAAAGAATTTTTGTTTTGTTTAAGAATAACAGATTAGTCATGGATATTTCTATCTTTTTAGATACAGCAGAGTGGACCACCCTAGTATCAGATTCTCAGGAAGATAAAAAAAATTCAAGACCAAGACCAAGAGCTGGGCACTGTGCTGTTGCAATTGGCACGCGATTGTATTTTTGGAGTGGAAGAGATGGCTACAAAAAAGCACTGAATAGTCAAGTTTGCTGCAAGGATCTTTGGTATCTTGATACTGGTAGGTAAGAATATTCAACAGATAAAAATTTTCCTTTAGGTAAATAAGTATTGGAATAATGTCCGTGTTTTGAGACATTATTCCACTGCTTGTCTTTCCCATAATTAAAAATATATAGGAGATGGGTGGAGGGGGCAAAAACGGGAGAAATGGGAGACACCTGTAGTACTAGCAGCAATTAAAAAATACAAAAAAATAAATATACATGCAAGACCCCTGGCCAGAGTGGCTCAGTTGGCTGGAGCACCATCACATATTCTGAAAGGTTGTGGGTTTGATTCCTGGTCAGGACACATACTTAGGTTGCAGGTTTGATTTCTGGTCAGGATACGTTCAGAAGGCAGCCAATTAATGTTCTCTCTCACATTGATGTTTCTCTCTCTGTCTCTGTCTGTCTCTCCCTGGACCTCGTCTCCTTCTCCCTCCTTTCCTCTCTTTCTCTAAAATCAATAAACATATTCTTGGAGGAAAATTTAAAAAATTCATGGAAGAAATAATATAGTATGTAGATACTTACCACTCCAGGAGAGTTTCTTAATTTCCCTCTCCTTGAGGGTAGACTGGATTTAGTGACTCCCTTCCCAAGAATAGAGTATGAAAGGGGAAAATAGAAGCTTTACAGTAGAGAAACCTGGCAAACAGCAACTTAATTGAGTAATCAAGGTTCATATCACTAGTGATAAATCATGTTGATATCATTTGCCCCTGCTTTCCATATCATGTGATAAGAAACTTCACCCTTGTGATACGCTTCCCAAAAATCCATTACTCCATTCGAACCATGAGAACATCAGACAAACCCAAAGTGAGGGAAATTCTAGATATTCTACAGACTGTGTGAACAGTACTGCTCAGATTTTCAAAATGATGGAAAACAAGGGAAGACTGAGAAATAGTCACAAATTGGAGGAGATTAAGGAGATGTGAAGACTAAATGCAAGATGATGCCCTGGATTGGAAACTGAAACAAAAAAGGCATTAATTAAAAAACTGGTGAAATCTGAATAGTCCATAGTCTATGTTAATTTCTTTTTTAATTGATTTATTTCAAGAGAGAGGAAGGGGGAGATAGAGGGAAACATCATCTTGTTCCAGTTAGTTATGCATCAGTTAGTTGATTCCTATATGTGCCATTACCAGGGATTGAACCCACAACCTTGGCATATCAGAAAGATGCTCCAACCAACTGAACTACCCGGTCAGGACCTCCAATGTTCATTTCTTAGTTTTAACAAATGTGTTAGCATTAAGGGGAAACAGGGAAGGATATATGGGAATTCTTTGCAATTTTTCTATAAATCTAAAATTATTCCAAAATTAAAAGATTTTTTAAAATATTATAACACCAAAAATATTTTAAAAATGGAACTCACATCTATTTTTTCAATAAATATTTCTTGATTGACAGCTGTGTACCAGAAATTGTTCCAAATGCTAAAAATACAGCAATGAACAAGACTGATAATTTCCCTGCTTTCAGAGATCTCATATTCTCAGAGAGTATGAGGGCAGGGAGATGACGGGCAATAATCAAACAAATTAACAAAGTAAGTTCAGTTTCTGGTCATATGTGAAGACAGTAAAGAACAATGAGCTAGTGATGAGGGAGTTACTAGGAATGAAGGGAGGGGTGGCCACTTCAGAATGGGGAGTTAGAAAAGGATGAGATGGCATTTGGGATGTGATCCCAATGATGAGAAGATACCATGCATGTAAAAAGCTGGAGGAAAACTAGAAGAGTGAACAAGGGCAAGGGCCCTCAGGTGGGAATACTTAGCATGTTTGGGAACAGATTTGAACTGAGAAAAAGTGGAGAGTGCAGGAATGGAGGTCAGAGAGGTGACCATAGGACAGATCATGTAAGGCCTCCAACACCGTAGTAGAGTCTAAATTGTTTTTAAAGTACAATAGTAAGTTATTTATTAGTTTGAAGGAGAGGCATACTGTGATCTATTGAACATTTTAGAACGGTCACTGCAGTTGTGTGGAAAATAAATGATAGAGGTCAAAAGTGCACACATGGGAGACAGATTAGGAGGCTTTTGCAGTAGTCAAGGAAGTCAGACGATAGTGGTGACAGTGGAGATGAGGAGAAATGAATAAATTCAGAATATATTTTGGAGTTCTTGTTGATGGAACTGGCTGATGAATGGGCTGTGGCAGATGACAGAAAGAGAGGAGTGGAGGATACAGTTTTTTGCATGAAAAATGTGGTGGTATTTCCATTTACTGAGCTGGGGAAGACTGATGAGATAACAAGCTGTGGGAAAAGTTGAGTTCCATTTAGACTGTGCTCAGACCATGAAATAACAAGATCAAGTAGGCAGGTTAGTGAATAAAGAAGTCTGGAGGCCAGTAGAAAAAGCAGACCTGGAGATGTAATATGTGTTGTTATCTGAGAAAAGCAGATGATAAAACATACCTATGTTTTTTAAAGTGTACAAACAGAAAAATCTTGAAAGATACACAGTGTACCATAATATTATTAACGGGGCTAGATCAGACATTTCTTAAAAGGTTTTCTCGCTTATCTGTATTATCTATAATAGCATGTATTACTTTGGTAATGTATAAGCAGTTCAATTTTAAAATTAAGATAATGAAAAAATAATAAATGGAAAAAGTTAGAGACTATGAAAGAAGCACATACTAGCAAGCGGGAGAAAATCCAACGCACTGATTCCTATTTGAAATTGGGAATTATTAAGTGAAGTCCAAAGATAAGCTTTATTCTCTAAGACTGGAAGAAAAATGTGTGCATGTAAATTTTTTTTAGTAGTAGATATGTCACATAAGGGACCTGACTTTTATAACACTTATTTTTATTTACTTATTTATGGGAGAAAGAGAGGAAGGGCAAGAGAGAGACAGACAGATATCGACTTGTTCCACTTATTTATGCATTCATCAGTTGATTCTTCTTTTAAAAAATGTCTTTTTTTTTTTATTGATTTCAGAGAGGAAGGGAGGGGGTGAGGAGAGAGAAACAGCAAAGATGACAGAGAATCATTGATTGGCTGTCTCCTGCATGCTTCCAGCTGGGGATTGAGCCCGCAACTCAGGCATGTGCCCTTGACTGGAATTGAATCTTGGGACCCTTCAGTTCACAGGCTGACACTGAGCCAAACCAGCTAAGAACATCGGTTGATTCTTGTATGTGCCCTGAGGGAGTATCAAAGTTACAACCTCAGTGCATCAGGATAACACTATAACCAACTGAGCTACCCAGCCAGGACCTGGATCTGGGACTTTTATTTTATTTATTTATTTTTTTTTTTTAAATATATTTTATTGATTTTATTACAGAGCGGAAGGGAGAGGGATAGAAAGTTAGAAACATCGATGAGAGAGAAACATCGATCAGCTGCCTCCTGTGTACCCCCCACTGAGGATGTGCCCACACCAAGGTACATGCCCTTGACCGGAATCGAACCCGGGACCCTTGAGTCCGCAGGCCGACGCTCTATCCACTGAGTCAAACCGGTCAGGGCAGGATCTGGGACTTTTAAAAGGATAAAAGCCATTGGCTTTAAATAGCCATTTTTCCCATGAATCTTTCCGTAAAAGGCGTTAGACATGAATATTTATTTAAAAGTAATTATGGCCACTAATCATAAGGGTCATTTTGCTTTTCTTTTTGATAAGTTAGCATCAATTTTGTGGATGGTGTATGAGGGCTCTTCATTTTTCTTTTTTTCACTTTTAAACTTTGTGCACTTGATAATATTTAAAAGAGTAATATTTCATAAGGTTTTTTATGAATAGTGGTCTTTTGCTCCCACTCTCCTCCCATTATCCTTGCTTCACAAGCATCTATTTTTAACTCTGTTAATTCTTCTTTGATATTTACTTCCATATCTACATATAACATGCATATACTGTTACTTAATAAATTTTTTTTCAGTTTAGGCATAATATGCTCACTTTCTACTATGGAAATTAAGGATTTATCTTTCCCCACCATTCCCTACTTCCTATTCTCTCAATATAAATACACCAACATTTTGTTAGAGGAATATTCAATGTTTATGTCATAACTATATAAACATTGTTCACAAGTGGGCCATAATAGAATATGCTGAATACCTTCCTTGTCCTATTTTTAATTTGCCATTGATTAATAACTGTCACTTTTGTTTGTTTTAGATTTGTATGTTTTTTACCACTGATTCAATTCATACTCTGTTATTTACTTAAATTTTCTCTCATCCCATTATGGTTAGATGCATCAGATGTTCTATCAAATTTCATCATCACTCTGGGTGATTGCCCTCCACAGATTGAGCACACCTATCATCTTGGAGTCTCCCTTCAGCATCCCCCTGGGGATATGTTTTGCCTCTCACTTGTGCCGGATTTCCTGTTTCCTGGATCCTGTATTTTTCCCTATCTTAGTTTATGTCCTCATTTTTTTGTGGAACACATCCCAGGAAAAGGGTGCAATTTATTTTGAGATCTTGCATTATTTGAAAATATGCTTAGTCTTCCTTTTGACTTAATTGATGGTTTGCATGAAAATATAATTCTACATTAGAAATTATTACCCTTAAGAATTTTGAAAACATTGTTATATTGTATTCAATCTTCTAGTGCTTTTGTTGAGAAATCTGAACCACTTCTGATTTTTGGTTCTTTTAAATGTGTTCTTTCCCCTCATTCCTGATAACTTTTAGGATTTTTTTCTTCATCCCCAACTTGTTCTTAATTTTCGTGATGATGTGCCTGTCGTATACCTGTTTTTAATTCATTGTTTTGAGTATTCATTGGACTCTTTCTGGAATTTCGTGGTCTTCAGTTCTGGGAATTTTCTTGATTTATTTCATTGATTTGCACCCTATTGTTTTCTCTCTTCTCTCTTCATGTAACTTCTATTATATGCTTGGTTTACCTCCTGTAACCATACTTTTGTTCAGGTGTGGGTTGCTGTACTTTGAGTAACATAAAGAAATTGGATTAATAGGATCATGGAGGAATATACATGGGAATAGTTAAAGGATCTAGGCTTAATTATCCTCTAAATTAGGCTCATCACAGTTTTTCTGTAATGGCTCAAGTAGTAAATATTTTAGGCTTTGCAAGCATATGATCTCTGTTATAACTATTCATTGTTGTACCATGAAAGCAGTCATAGACAATACATAAAAAAATGAGCATACCTTCAACAAAACTTCATTTACAAAACATTCACATGAGCTATAGTTTGTTGACTGCTACTCTAAAAGATAACAAAGAGATATTAGATGTACTCTGTAGGGGTTAAATTATCATTTATAGATAGATTTCAGTTCACTAGAAGAATTGACTTATATAACTGCAGAGATGTGTTATACTACCTCTGGTATTGTGAGTTCTGTGGTTTGGCAGGTAAACTAAAAGAGGAAAAGGATATCGTACAAATAATCTCAGTTCCTTTTTTCAAGTTCTAAGAGTCTGTAATTTTTACTTGTTTTGGAAATGTTGGTAATATTTTATACCACAGTAATTACCTATTTTGGATAGTACAGGTTTTGATAAAAGGGTATTAACTTCAAAGAAGTTATGTTGTTCCAAAATATCATACCCAAATCGCCTAGCAGTACTAACAGCATTTCTAATATGTATACTGTTGCCTAAAAATTGACTCGTAACATTAAAATCTTAGAGTAGGTAAAATTATGTAGCTATACTATATAATACTTTCCCTCACTTCTAGGATTAAACATTTTTTTGAATCTGATGATTCAAATAGATTGAAACTACATTATTTTTAGACTTATATATATAAAGGATTAAGTAAAAAAATTGAACGCCAAACTATTTTCACTTGACCTTCCATAGCTATGTTTATTTGAGTAAATTTTTTCCCTCTTGGTAAACAGATGAAATATTCATTGCTGACATTTTCAGAGCTCCAAGTCTACACAAACTTTTATAGGCAAACTATTGATACATTTGAAGCTTATAGTATCAATATCAATATTGTTCTTTAGAGAAACCACCAGCGCCATCACAAGTACAACTGATCAAAGCCACTACCAACTCTTTTCATGTCAAATGGGATGAAGTACCTACAGTTGAGGGCTATCTTTTGCAGTTGAATACCGACTTGCCATACCAAGCTGCATCGTCAGATTCTTCAGCATCAACAAATATGCAAGGTAAATTGCATACTTAACATAAATTGTCACACTTAAAACATGTATGCTTTTTTTTTTTTAAGATACTAAAATGCCTATGAGGCCTGGTGTAAGAAGTCTTATATGATGTTTCCTGTCTGGTAAATCAAATATGTCGTGTTTCAACTTTGTAACTTGACTGTTTTACAATTACAATGTAGTAGAACTCAGATATGTAGGGTAGCCTGTTTCTTCTTCAGTTCATTTTGATGGGCTTTCTTAATTTGACAAGCTACTTAACTCCAGGAGATGATTTTAATTACCTTTCATAAGTATTTTGGCTCCTCTCCACCCTCAAATATTTTTAACTAACAGATACTTGGAAAATAAAAGCAAATTTAATTTTACATGTTCCTCAAGAAATTATTTCAGTCAGTTATTAAGAAAGCAGATAAACTTTGAAAAAGCTAACTTCTTTTTAACCTTTAACATGTAACTTTTGAAAAAATTTTTATTGTAATATATTTTATTGAAGCTAATTTAGATCATATCAGTCTGAACTTTCTTATTCTTGCAGGAGTCAGAATGGACCCTCACAGACAGGACAGTAATAGCATCATTCCTAACAGTGTAAGTTTAAAAAAATTTAGGATGATAAATGAATGTATATGGTTATAGTCCCATGTTTTAATATTGTTAGCATATTACCTTAGGACAGGAGTTCTCAATCCTGGCGGTACATCAGAATCACCTGTGAGATTAACAAATAAACACATAGATTCCCATGACTTTCCCCAGATCTAGTAGTAGCAAAATCTTTAGGATGATTCTCAGGTAGCTGTGTTTTTAAAGAAAGGTCCATAGATCATGGTGACAGTAGCCTGAATTAAAAACCCCTGATCTCATTACACATGGCATCAGAGGCTAATCCATTATTTATACTTTTGCCATTTCTAAATATTATACACATTTTAAATTTCTAAAGATTACTTTGAAAATACATATGAAATATATTTCTTTAACTATGTATTTTGTTTACCAAAGAATATGAGTTGCTAAGTTGAGCACCGGTGTGTGTGAGATCTCTCTTGCTAATGAAGTGCTTCACAATAGGTTTTTGTAGAGATTAATGAATAAGCTTACTAGGCTTTATACTGATTTTATCTGGCAAACTGTGCTTTACATTCACATTACATTCTTTTCAAGGGAAATGATGTAGATATAGGCTCAGGTGTACTGAACATGGCAGAGGACCTGTAATAGCAGAAAAGACTATTATGCCAAAAAGGAAATATAACAAGTAAAGCCCATACAGTCATTTCTGAATAGCCTATATTAATAGACTCACACAAACACGCATAAAGTAGTCCTCCCCTTTTCTGTGGGGAGGTACATTTCAAGACCCCCAGTGGATGCCTGAAACTGTGGATAGTACCAAACACTATATATTGTTTTTTCCTATACATATCTATGATACAGTTTACTTTATAAAATAGGCACAATAGGAGATTAACAACAATCCTATCTAATAAAAGAGTAATATGCAAATTGACCATCACAAGATGGCTGTCCCCATGTGGTCAAAGATAGCCACCACAAGATGGCCAGCAAGGGAGAGCATTTGGGAGGGACCCAGGCCTGAAGGGGAAGACAGTTGGGGGGGGACCCAGGCATGCAGGGGAGGACAGTTGGGGGGACCCAGGCCTACAGGGGAGGACAGTTGCGGGGACCCAAGCTGGCAGAGGAGAGCAGTTGGGGGGCACCCAGGCCTGCAGGGAAAGACAGTTGG
>PVJC01015807.1:0-34537 GCA_004026665.1 Murina feae | reverse complement strand
TCTGTTGCCCATTTTTTGATTGGGTTGTTTATCTTCCTTTTGTTAAGTTATATGAGATCCTTGTGAATGTTGGAGATTAATAACATTGGCAAATATGTTCTCCCATGCACTGTGCTTTCTTGTTGTTTTATTGATGGTTTCCTTTGCTGTACAGAAGCTTTTTATTTTGATGTAGTTCCCATTTGCTTATTTTCTCTTTAGTTTCCATTGCTCTGGGAGCTGTATTGGTGAAGAAATTGCTTTGGCATATGTCTGAGATTTTGCTGCCTATGAATTCCTCTAGTATTTTTATGGTTTCCCATCTTACATTTAAGTTCTTTATCTATTTTGAGTTTATTTTTGTGTATGGTGTAAGTTGGTGGTCTAGTTCCATTTTTTTGATGTATCTGTTAAATTTTCCCCACACCATTTATTGAAGAGGCTGTCTTGATCCATTGTATGTTCATGCCTCTTTTGTCGAATATTAATTGAGCATAGTGGTTTGGGTCAATTTCTGGGTTCTCTATTCCATTCCATTGGTCTATATGTCTGTTCTTGTGCCAGTACCAGGCAGTTTTGAGAACAGTGGCTTTGTAATATAGCTTGATACCTGGTATTGCAATCCCTCCTACTTTGTTCTTCTTTCTCAGGATAGCTGCAGCTGTTCAGGGTCTTTTTTAATTCCAGATGGAGAGTTCATTCTAGGTCTGTGAAATATGCCATTGGTATTTTAATGAGGAATGCATTGAATCTATAGATTGCTTTGGGTAGCATGGAAATTTTAATGATGTTGATTCTACCAATCAATGAACACAGTATGTTCTTCCATCTGTTATGCCTTCCTCTATCTCCTTTTTCAGTGTCCTATAGTTTTCCACATACAGGTCTTTTCCTTCTTCTTCTTCTTTTTTTAAAATATTTTATTGATTTTTTTACAGAGAGGAAGGGAGAAGGTCAGAGAGTCAGAAACATTGATGCGAGAGAAACATCGATCAGCTGCCTCCTGCAACCCCCTACTGGGGATGTGCCCGCAGCCATGGTACATGCCCTTGCCTGGAATTGAACCTGGGACCTTTCAGTCCGCAAGCTCACGCTTTATCCACTGAGCCAAACTGGTTATGGCAGTCTTTTCCTTCTTGATTAAGTTTATTCCTAGGTATCTTAATTTTTTTGGTGCGATGGTAAATGGGATATTTTTTTTTTAGTCTCTCTTTTTGTAAGTTCACTGTTGGTGTATAGAAATGCCATAGATTTCTTGGTATTAATTTTGTATCCTGCTACATTGCTGAATTCATTTATTAAGTCTAGTAATTTTTTGATGGAGGCTTTAGGGGTTTCTATATACAGTATCATGTTATCTGTGAATAATGACAGTTTTTTGTCTTCTTTTCCAAATTGGATACCTTTTATTTCTTCTTCTTGTCTAATTGCTATGGCTAGCACTTCCAGTACTAGGTTGAACAGGAGTGGTGAAAGTGGGCATCTTTGTCTTGTTCCCATTCTTAGGTGAAATGGTTTTAGTTTTTGCCCATTGAGTATGATGTTGGCTGTAGGTTTGCATTATAAGGCTTTTATTGTGTTGAGGTATGATCCCTTTATTCCCATTTTGCTGAAGGTTCTTATCAAGAAAGGGTGTTGGATGGAATTAGAGAGCATTATGCTAAGTGAAATAAGCCAGTCAGAGAAAGATAAATATCAGATGATCTCACTCATTTGTGGAATATAATGAGCAACATAAACTGGTGAACAAAAATAGATCTAGAGACAGAGAAGCATCGATCAGACCAGCAAACCTCAGAGGGAATTCTGGTAGGGGAGGGTGGGGGTAAGGAGAAGAGATCAACCAAAGGACTTGTATGCATGCCTATAAGCCTAACCAATGGACACAGACACCAGGGGGAGTGAGGGCATGAGTGGGGGTGGGGGTGGGGAAGGCTGTGGGGAGATAAAAACAAATATGTAATACCTTAATCAATAAAGAAAAAAAAGTAAAGTTTAGGATTTTTCTGAGAACCAGGGAAGTTCTATTTGGTTCTGTGAATAGTAAAGCCAGTTTAAAAATTGCATATGTGTTGGACTCCAGAGGTATCTGTCAACAGTAAAACAGGATAATCCTCTGGGGGAATATTTACATCTATACTAATAAAAGGGCAATATGCTAATTAGACCAGGTCAATCAGACATCTTCCAGTCATCTGGTCCTCCTTCCAGACAAAACCACAGTGGCGGGGGCCAAGGCAGAGGCAGTTAGAGATGATCAGGCTGGCAGGGGAGGACAGTTAGGGGTGATCAGGCTGGCAGGGGAGGGTGGTTAGGGGCGATCAGCCTGGCAGGCAGTGGTGTTAGGGGCAATCAGGCAGGCAGGCAGGCAGAGTGGTTAGGGGTAGTCAGGCAGGCAGGTGAGCAGTAGGAGCCAGTGGTCCTAGATTGCGAGAGGGATGTCTGACTGCCAGTAAACCAGCAGTTGGACATCTCCTGAGGGGGTCCGGATTAGAGGGGCAGGCCAGCCTGTGGGACCATCCCCCCACCCTCCGCAGGAATTTCGTGCACTGGGGCTCTGGTTTTCAAATAAGAATCAAGGGAAGAAGACACTTAACCAAACTCACTAAGTACTTAAAGTGAATTATATGCGATGGTGGCCAATAGCTAAGACAACTATTTGGGCATCAGGAGTTGTTCCAGCTCATATTTCCATTTACATCACATGCAAAACTGGCTTACAATGTTTTGAATGTTTCACAAAATAAAATTCCTCACCTGCAAAAAAAAAAAAAGTGGTGGATGGGAAAAGAAACCCGGCTATATTAACTTGAGATAGTGTATGGATGTATATAAAATGCACCTAGCACAGTACCTTGTACTTAGTAGGTGATCAAAAAATGTTTAGTCATAGACTTCAATGTTATGTTGAAAATTTCAAATAGAAATTTTTTTGACTAACTTTTTCTTTTCAAATTAAAATGTAAGAAATGCCTGTATTGGTGTCTGCATTAGTTATGTACAGCTGTTGTAACAAATTACCAAAAACTGGGTAGTTTAAAAAGACAGAAATGTCTTAACAGAGCTGGAGGTCAAGAGTCTGAGATCAAGGTGTCAGCAGGGCTGGTTCCTTTTGGAGGCTCTGAGCGAAAATCTGATTCCTGGCTTTCTCCTGGCTTCTGGTGGGTTCTGGAAATCCTTGGAGTTCCTTGACTTGTAGACATATTCTCCCAATATCTATCTCTGTGTTCACAGATGGTCTCTCTATGTATCTTCAAATCTTCCTGTCCTTATCAGGACACCAATCATTGCCTAGGGGGCCCACCTAATCCAGTATAACCTCATCTTCACTTGACATATCTGCAAAGACCCTACTTCTAAATAAGTAACATTCATAGATGCTGAGGACAATATATATATTTTTTGGGGCAACACAACTTAACCAAACTCCAGGTGCTTATTAATAAGGTTTGCATCTCAGGAACTCTGAGACCCTTTTTGAAACTCTGTCCTGCCCTTGATTGTTGTGTTTCTGCTGTGTCTGGCTGCCAGGGATCTTTAAAATCCATATTTAGATATATTTGTGCCCACTGAAGTTACATGGTTAAACTCAAAATCTTTTTTCTAAAGGTTACCCTCTCCTAGCAATCAGACGATCAACTTGATTATGGAAGGCAGGCAGCTCAGTGGGGAGATTGTCGGCAAGAGGATCCCCAAGGACACAGATGCAGACAACAAGGCTGAAGCACTTCATAATTTAACTCTGTTTTTCTTAAGTTGTAGCAACCTACCGGAACACATCATCAGGGGATGCTAAATCAAAAGCACAACTCTCCACGCCGTCTTCAAACGTGATGACCTTTGAGTAGACCCAGACAGGCAGTGCCAGGATAAAAGAAGCTGCCCAGAGGCCCAAATTGATGCGGATCGTCTTGTACCTCGTTCTCCAACTTGTAAGTCGAAATGGTTGGACAAGAGCCAAGTACCTGCAAAGCCAGTTAAAAAGGGTTTTGGAATAATCAATAAAAGAACTGAGCTCCAACGATGAATGGTTCATGACAAGAGTAAATTATTAGTATTATTTTTCTCCCTGAAGCATTCCGTTATCAGGGTAAAAGAAAGCTATAGTATTTTTTAAGAGCTGGCTGGTACCTAGAGAGAAAACACCTCTTGACCCTACATGTCTGAATAAGAGCATTCTCTGAAATAGCGGTCACTTCCACAAATAAACCAAGGAAGATACAATTCTGCCCTGCAAACTCTCTCTTTACAAAGGTGCTTTCCTTGTAGATGAGGCTCCGTAAAACTTGGCCTCTGAACAGGGATTTCCTCTGGGAGGCAGGGGCCCTCTACCCTGTAGGATTGACTGATGTAGAGGCAGGAAGAGGGAAGTGCGCTGGCTGGAGGGAGGTTCCCCCAGCAGGGAGAGGTTCAGGCCATGGGAGAGGCATTTTGCTCAGATAGCTTTTCAGTAGAGTCCCCAGGCACTTGGGGGTTCAGTTCAGACAAATCACAGGGAGGATAAACAAACATGACTATTGTAGACAATTGCAAATTCCTCAGGGGACTTAGGCTGCAGGCTAGATAGAGGTGGGAAAATGGGCTCATTTTATGGAGAAGTCTTTTTCTTCTTTCTTTTCTTTTTTTCCATTTTTGATCCAGAAAAAAAGGGTAATCATTAATCTATCTTGAAATTCTGATATATCAAACGTATTTAGTTCTCCAGCAAATCCAAGAAAAAATTTAAAGATGCACCTAAAAGCTAAAGGATGAAAAAAAGTGTTCAGACCTGGAATGAAAGGTGTTTAAAAAAGCAGAGTTTTGCTGGGGGTAGAGGTTGTAGAGTAAGAGGTGCACAGGAGAGGTAAGCAATATTCTCCTTTATTCAGTGTACAGTGCATAAAACAGGTTTTATTACCTCCAAGAATGGTGTTGTGATAGGGAAGCCCTGTACTTTAGGTTGCTTTTCTACAGGGGCCTGCCCTGTGCAGGGCCCCCTCTCTAGTGTTGGAACCCTGGCAAGCTGGCCAGGCTTTACTCAAGGCACTGTCAGCATTGGCTGGCATCAGGTGAGTTACTCAGACCTACACAGTACATTGATTGAAAAATGTGATGTTAATTATGACTTGAAAAATACACTCTATACACTTGAGAATTCTATTTGGAGAATTCTTTTGCAGAAAAGCAGCAAGATATAAAAAAGTGCACCCAACATTACTATTATTATTCATGTCTGAATAATAATCCAGCATTGCCATTGCTTTGTTTATCCATTGGAAGAACTACTCATAACTTCCCCTCCTCAAGGGCCCATTTGGACAAGTAGAAGGGTCAGAACTCAGGAAGAAGTCCTGCATGGACCCAGAAAATTTAACACAGACCTCAAGACTGATGGTCATTCATTCATCAATGTTTTTGAGCACCCACTTGCCAGGCACTGTTAAACAGACACTTGGGATACATCAATGATCAAACCTGCCTTTGTGGAATTTATATTTGAGGGGTAGGGGGAAGTACCTAGACAAGACACACACATGCGCGCGCGTGTGTGCACACACACACACACACACACACGGTAAATTAGACTATGCGATTATTTGAAGCATGGGAGATCAGAGCAAGGGGGATCAAGTGTGCTGGAATTGGGTCAGGTGGGACGAGTGTGGATGGAGATTTTAGGTGGGTTGCTCTCTGAGACAATTCCTGTTGTGTCTGTTACTGTTGTCTTTTAGGACTTGCTTCTGTTTGGGGAAGACCTGATGTGGAAGTCTTGGCATCTGGATGATGCAGGGCTCATCCTGGCTTGCATATTTCTGAAAGAGGCCAACTTTAGGGACAGCCTGGGTCTGAACTGGGCTCCAGTACTCATTAGCCTTGTAAGTACTCACCATCACTCTCATATTCCTAAATAACATTAGCTTACATGGTTGGTGATATGGCTGTGGCACACTCCAGAGCACAGTAGAATACATTGCTAATGATGTAAAATGGCAGCATTTGCATTAACCAGGCATCATGATGAGTGTAAAAGATGGTCTTCCTGGTGCCGGGATACTTCCTTATATCTGTGTAGGAGTCTATATCTACTCCACTGATTCATTAGGCTGCTAGGTAATGGAAAGAGTGTGTGAGACTTTGAACATATAGGAAATAGCCCTGACAGGGAAGGAGGAGACCCACTTCAGTTCTCAGCTCTGTCATGGACTCCCTCTGTGCCCTTAGCAAATACCCTCACTTCTTAGGGCCTCTGCTTCCTTATTGCAAAAATCACGGGGGCATCCATTCTAGTTTCCAACTTTCCATGATTTTGAAATCCTTTTCTATTGTAGTGAGTTGTATATAAAACTGAGGTCAAAAAGAATGATTGGAAGAAAGATTTTAGTGTTTTAAGCTTTCCATTAAAAATAGACTTCTGCCCAAGCCAGTTTGGCTCAGTGGATGGAGTGTCGGCCTGCGGACTGAAAGATCCCAGTTTGATTCCAGTCAAGAGCATGTACCTTGGTTGTGGGCACATCCCCAGTGGGGTGTGTGTAGGAGGCGGCTGATTGATGTTTCTCTCCCATCAATGTTTCTAACTCTCTATCCCTCTCCCTTCCTCTCTGTAAAAAATCAATAAAATATATTTAAAAAAATAGACTTTTGTGAAAACGGGAACATAATCAGTTCTACAATAAGACAGGCAAAGGAAGAGGAGCCTGGCTGTTATAAACCAGCTCTGATGTTGCCTAAAGTATGAAGCACAGGCACCTCTGAATTATGTTAGATATTTCAGAGTCACTTCACTTACCTGTCCACACTCATTACAGTCATGATGGCACTACAGGCAAACTGGTTGCAGGTATCCAGGGATGTAATGATGGTGCAGAGAGGCCCCCCAAATACCCACTCCCCTCCCCGGGCCCACTGGTGAATAAGAAAGGGCATTCCGATGATGTGGACCAGATCAGCCACAGCCAGGTTGCAGATGTAAATGTCAGGAATCGTTTTTTTCCTCAACCTGAAAGAAACAGGTGGAAACTGAAGACTGACATCAATAGTATGCAGCTTCTTCAACATATATCACCTGTTATAAATTTTCAATTGCCAAAATGGATTTTAAAAGTTAAAGGGAAACTTATACAAGTGTACATATAAATGCCTAGTGCATTTAAACAGTTCGAACTATATGCCTGAGACCTAACTGTGGTGGTTTAAAAATGTGTCTATACAGTCTTAGATATTGCTTTCAAAACATGGAGCCTAATTCCCTCCCTTTGAGTGTGGTTGGACTTAGTAACTCATTTTTAACAAATAGTATATGGTGGAAATGACAGTGTGTGACATTTTAAAATTAGGACATGAAAACTTTGTGGAGTTTTCTCGTTGCTCTCTCTTGGGTCATTTTCTCTGGGGAAGCCAGCTGCCTTCTTGAGAATACTCAAGTAACTCTATGGAGAGATCCACCTGGGGAGGAATGGAGGCCTCCTGCCAACAACCAGCACCAACTAGCCTGAGTGGACTAGTGAGTGGGCTGCCTTGAAAGTTGATGCTCCAACCCCAGCCAAGATGACTGTTGCCCTAGAGGACAGCCTGACTGCAACTTCATGGAAATAGTAGAGGGGTGGGTGAAAGGGAACTACTAGTTTGATTTAAGCTGAGGAGCGGGATGGGGGTGGAGGAGGAAGAGGCCTTGTTTTAAGCCTTTTCCCTTCTTAGCAGCTTATATTCCACCATTTGACCATTAGTATTCCTTCAGGTTAATACACTGTCCCTGTTGTAATCTCTGCGTAAAATGTAGGCACCATTAGGAGGGTTAAAAAGTAAGGTGTCTCAGTAATTTATGATTTAGTGTGAATTAGTTGCCTCGATAAGGAGATGAAGGCAGGGAATGACAGAGTGGGGACTTTTTATTTATTGGGAGATAAGCCATTCCTTAGAGAGTCTCTGTTCACTTCAAGTGGCCTGTTGGTAGATGGAAAAAAGATGAGTTCAAGACATGGAGGTGGGGACTCAATGGGGGAAAATGTCATTTTCTTTATTGAAATAGTTTCCTAGAGCCCACCGTGGCTGTGGAGAATACTTGAGTAAAGGCGTTGAGTTCATCAGTCTCTCCCTGAAGAATAAAAGGGGAAATATTAGGCTATAATTGTCTCAATTTTCCTCCTATACTTTCTAATCTGATTTCCTTTGAACTGCTCTAAGTTTAAGTATAATACACTGGTGATGACCTGGTCTCACTACTTTATAGTCACCCTCCTAATGCATCTATCACCTCTTACTTAAAAAAAAGTCATATATCAAAAGTCATATAAGAACATCTTATTCTGTAGGCTCCATCTTGCTTAAGCCTATTTTTTTTGTATATATGTTTCATATATGTTTTTAATCTTCCTTTGGCAAAGTTATATGTTGGTTCACTGCTTGTTCCCCAGTATCACTCTGTCTCTCACTTTGTCTATTTAATGTTGAGGGGGACAGCCTACTGTCTGTGACTGCTTAAGTCTGTGGGTGTTCAAGTAGATTCTTTCTCTTGCCCAAGTGAGTGAGAGACTTTTTACCAGCCAAACCAGCTCAATTTCTTAGGATAACTCTTATTGCCAGAAAATAAAATGGTTGCCTCACAGTTTCAACCCCTGCCTGGGCTCTACCTCCAGAGTTTCTGAGTTGCTCTGGGGTGAAATTGTATATTAAAGTTCTTAAAAGCTCCCCAGTGATTCTAATATGTAGCTAAGATTGAGAATCATAGCTCTAAATATTCACGAACTCAGCAGTAAGCATTGGCCTAGGTCTTTTCATTTTGAGACCTGCAACTCAGATGTTATTTAATACATGATAAAAATATCTATAGAATTTTTTTAAATTATCTTAAGCACATATTCCAAAACCAGATTTCACTAAGAAAAATCCTCCAAGGAGAAAAGGATTCACTGAGGGAGTACAGACTATCCCTCCATTTTGGGCCAGGAGAAGAAGCCTTACCTTACTATAGTGAATACAATGAGGATGTTGCCAACCAGCCCCATTGAGCAGATGAGCCCAACCATGGAAGGGAGGATTACTGTATCCACAATGCTGAGGGATTGATAGGCAAAGTCTTCATTCCAGGATTTGTTCAAAAATTCAGCAGAGGTATTCCAACAGGAAGAGTGAAGTGAATTCATTGTTCATGAACTTCCAGTGTTAAAGCTGTGAGGAATAGGAAGTGTAGTTCCTTCAATACAGATTTTCTTTAAGTTAATTAAAAAGTATTTATTGTTAATGTCCAATAATATTTGTGCTTCATAAGTACCATATTCTTGTGTTTCTATCCTTGATAGATACTTCTCATTAGTTAAATATATAGAAACAAAATATTAATCCACTCATGATTATTAAATACTAGGGGCCTGGTGCACAAAAATTTGTGCACTCGGGGCGAGGGGGTCCCTCAGCCCAGCCTATGTCCCCTCGCAGTCTGAGACCCCTCGGGGGATGTCCACCTGCTGGCGTGCCTGGCCAGCCTCAGTGAGGGGCTGATGCAGGCTGGCCAAGCTCCCTAGTGGGGACCCTCACCCCATGGGGGTGTGGCCAGCCTGGGTGAGGGGCTGAGGACCATTTTCAGGCTGCCCACAGTCCCTCCAGGGATCAGGTCCCTACTGGGGTGCCTGGCCAGCTTAGGTGAGTGGCTGAGGGCTGTTTGCAGGCTGGCCACAGCTCCCATTGACCTAAGGTCCCAGCAAGGTTGGCTGGAAGCAGGTTCTGGGGTTTATTTATCTTCTATAATTGAAACTTTGTTGCCTTGAGCAGAGGCCACAGACAGCCTAGGCAGGCAATTTCCTCCATCACTGGCCTCCTGTTTGCTCTATCTCCATGGCTGCCGGCCGCCATCATGGCTGGGTTAATTTGCATACAGCCACTCTGATCAGCTGGTGGGTGTGGCTTGGCTGGTGGGCATGGCTTAGGTGTAACAAGTGAGGGTTAATTTGCATATTACTCTTCTATTAGATTAGATGAGCTGATGAAAGGTTATTATTTAAATACATTCATATTTTAAATATTATTAATATTTACTCAGAAGGCTATTTAAAAAAATTCTATATAATAACAGGCTAATATGCAAATTGACTGAATGGCAGAATGACCAGTTGATATGATGCTCAGTGACCACCAGAGGGCAGATGCTCAATGCAGGAGCTTCTCCCAGTGGTTAGTGTGCTTCCACAGGGGGAGCGCCCCTCAGTCAGAAGTCCTGAGATGGGCTCATGGCTGGTGAGAGCAGTGGTGGTGGCGGAGCCTCTCCCACCTCTGCAGCAGTACTAAGGATGTCCAACTGCCAGCTTAGGACATCCCCTGAGGGCTCCTGGACTGTGAGAGGGTGCAGCCCAGGCTGAAGGACCCTGTCCCTCAAGTGCATGAATGTCGTGCACCAGGCCTCTAGTCTTTTATACAAAGAAACTCTTAATTCTTAAGTTTGATTTCATTATATCTAAAGCCCATTTTTATATGGGACAACACCCTCTAATCCTATATAATAAAAGGGTAATATGCAAATTGACACTAATGGCAGAATGGACTACCGGAATGACCAGTCGCTATAATGTGCACTGACCACCAGGGAGTTGATGCTCAATGTAGGAGCTGCCCCCTGGTGGTCAGTGTGCTTCCACAAGGGAGCTCCACTCAGTCAAAAGCCGGGCTGACCACTGTGAGCACAGCAGTGGTGGCAGGAAGCAGGCCTGAGCCACAGTTGGACATCTGCCTGAGGGCTCCTGGGCTGCCAGAGGATGGCTGGCTGCTAGCTTCATCTCAATCCCCCAGAGTGTGGGCCTAAACTGGCAGGTGGACATCCCTTGAAGGGTCCCGACTGCAAGAGGGCGCAGGCTGGGCTGAGGGAGCCCTCAAAGTACACGAATTTTCATGCACTGGGCCTCTAGTTTTATAATGAAAGTCAATGCTTAAATAAGATTAACTTAAGCATCTTTGCAGAAAACTCAGTGTGCATTCTCTGTCTGTCCTTATATAGTACCTCTGGAAGGAACCCATCTAACTGGGTATTAAATACCTTCCCCTTGAAACTTTTCTAGGTATAAAACTCTTTCTCAATTATTTAACTGCAAATTTTGACCTTTATTTGGAATAACCACAGAAAACTAGGCCTAAATAGTTGAGAATGCCTTTTTGTAGGAAGATTTTTTTTCCGAAAAAAGAGAAATTTATGCTTGTGAGATGGTGTTGAAAGAAGACTGACATTGTCAGTTTAATGTATTCTGATTCACATCGTTCATCTATAAACACTGACATCTTCATACATACACAATTTATTCATGGTGATGAGGACAAGCAAAAGGAGGAATGAATTTAGAGGAAGTCAGATTTTTTTAAAGAACAAAGAGAGTGTTAAGAAGTCTGAAAAGTGGTAAGAAAATGTATATGGCAAAGAAGAGCATGATGTAGAGAATAAATCAAAAGAACTAACAGATGATGAGTGTGCTCACATTACAGTGATTATTTCACACAATTTTGATTACTTTTAAAAATAAATCCTAAAATAATAATCTTCAACCATTTTTCTGTAAACATAGCCATGATGAGGGGATTAAGTGAATCTAATGAGGTAGCTTTATGGCTACTTGTCTTATTACTATTTTCAAGTTAAATATCAGAAAAAATTATATTAAGTAATCTTTTTAAGTCTCAGTTCCCCAGTAACGACAGTGCCCATCTCAAAGTATTGTTGTGGGTGATTCATGTGATGATTAATGACCAAGTGCTGAGCATAATGTGTTCCAGTAAGTGTTCAACTAGAATCAGTCACTATCACCATCATCTGCACCATCACTGTGCAGTAGGGTTTGCTTACTGAGTACAGAATCAGGGTATGGGAGTGGAGTGGCAAGAATTGTTGGAATAAGAATTGTGAACAAAGACAGGGCTGCCATTTTTTGATCTTTTTTTTTTTTTCTACAGCGAGCAGGTTTAGAAACTGCTAAAGGGTAAATGGAGGCATATTAAAACTTTCAAGTTTATTTGAGCAAACATCAATTCGAATCAGGCAGTAGAAAGCTAAAAGTGGGTAGGAGAGCTCCACTGGCAGGAGACACCAGGCAAAGGTTTTTGTAGAGAAGATGCAGAAAGCAAAACAAGGAAGTTATTTGACTGGCTATAGCTTGTGGTTCCCTTAATGGAGAACCATTAGTTGACTATTTGTGTTTGGTTGTTCTTAAGAGTTTAGTTTTTTCCCTCTCAGATTCAAATGTATAGACTCTGGCTCAAGATTTGGGTTTGTTTACATAAGCTACCAAGGCATTAGGGCCACTTCAGTCTAGTGACTTTCTTCAATTACTTTAACAAAATGCAGTACCAGTTTTCAGCTCAAAATACTTCAGACAGTAAAGAAGACCAGAGAAAAAGGGAATCGCTTCCAGGATGCTGTTTATCTCTATTAATTGTCTAGTTAGCAGCTACAATGAACTGATCTAGATATGGGAAAACTAGATTGGTTGCCTCTTACAGCCAGAAAAAAACTCTCCTAGAAGCTCCTCCACCTGTCACTTCTCAATGTCCCACATATCTCCAAGTGACAAGTGGAACCTGGAGAATTGAGACAACGGAGTTTACCCTAACGGTGCATACACCATGAGTTGGTGATGATGATGATGTTAAAATATGGTCAAATTGGCTGCCTATGTGTTTAAACATACCCACCACTTCATTTCTCCTTGTCACATATCTCCATAGGATAAGTAGTAGGCAAATAATGTAGCTTAAGCAACAGAACCTTAAGCTTACCCCTGATTGATGCAAAGACATTTCATTTCTTATCCCAAACATCCAGAGCATCCTTCATTTGTCTTCTTTTTCTAACCAGAGAGAAGTTTCTCTTCAATGAATCAATGAAGGAATTAGATCTCACATCTAGTTGTGGCTAAGCAGAGGTTTGTGGTCCTTTAGCTTATACAATGGAGAGGGGTCTTTTTGAGAAAAAAAACAAACACACACAAAAAACCCCCACCAAAGTTACAAATACAAATTTAAGTGCAAGTGTTTTAGATGGAGAAAAGACATGACAGCACATTATAATTTTAAAAAGCTAAAATACGCGCCCCCCCCCCCCCCGCCCCCAAATCCAGGAAAATAACATTTTTATTAATTTCCCAACAAACCTCCATAATACTTTTCTCTTTTTTGGTTGGATAATGTTTAGTTATCTTTTTAAATGACAACGATGATAAAATATCATCTATTTTATAGTTCAGAATCTATAGCCTTAAGAAACCATGTGATTTTGCACAGGCCTCAGCCTTTTTATGTCAGATTTTTTAGCCTATGTAAAAACCAGCTGCAATCAGATGGGCACCAACTCTGTGTGGACGTAGGGCCTCTCAAGTTGGCATTTGTACCCTAGGAGACGAAGCCACTGATGGTGACTGATGATGTGAAGGACAGGGTTGCTGCAGGCTCTACTTGCGTAGCCACAGCTGCTCCATAGCTCAGTCCCTCGACCCACTGCTTACCCACGCCTTTGTCAAAAACAGCTTCCCTGGGTGTGGGGTGTGGCTGCTGCAAGCTAGCCTCGTCTCACCTTTCACTGAGCATCACCTCTGGCTTTTTGACAGCACTCCCAGCTACCTCGTGTTTGCTGATGCGCCCACCTGACCTCCAGGTATCTTCAAGCCCCTGTGGCAGCTTCTTTTGTTCCAGCACCTCCCAGTCTCTGTATGTGGACTCCTGAGGTAAGGGGTCCTGGCTGGAATCCAGGGTTTGCTGCTCAAATTCATTTTGCGTTTAATTTAAGGGATTTGCATACTTTGCTAGTGTTTTTGCCTCATGCACTTGCTGGCCCCTTGCCAAGCACATTTCCTTGTCAGCATCTCACACATTCCACAGCATCGAAAGTGATCTTAGGCTTATAGAGGCTATCAGGCTAATACTTACCTGACTTATTGATTTTCTTTTAACTTTACTTTTTAAATGCACTTATATTTAATGATTTGGTTTGAATTAAATAAGCGAATGCTTAACTTCTGATAAGTGATTAAGGTCTGGGATATAGTTTGACATGTTATCCCACTCATTCATAAATCACTCTTAAAATGTGTGAACGAAATTAGTTTTCCTCTGCTCAAGCAACAGCTACCATTTTAATTAGCACGTTCAGAATACCCTTTGACCTTGACCTGCATTAGCAGGAAGAGAATCTCTTTGTGGATTTGAAAACAGGTTAGAGTCCAGACCTTTACATTCGAGGCCTTCTTTTTCTAAACTCTTTAGATTCTTAGGAAAACTTCAGTTCATCGTTTTGTTAGAGAAATTTAAAAAAATAGTTGGAAGAAAATATACTTTTTTGATTAGAAAGAACAGAGCTTCTGTCAGACTATTCAGTGGGAGTCATGGTAACAACCATTGTAGGGCTGTGTTTCTACTTTCTTAGGCAGTTCTGCTTTCATGAACCCCTTCATCCATAAAAATATTAAAAATTCTATAATTGCATTGGCACAAAGACAAAGTAATCCAGGTGGTATTATATTTATATTTCCCTTTTGAGTTTAAAAGAAATGAAAACGTTTTCATTGGCCTCTAAAAGTATTGTAAACTTTGGGCACTGTGGCTTTTGTGCCTAATGGATAAGTGTGGGATTCTACTTATCATTATATTAAAAAAACACACCACATAACAAAGAATTAAATAAGAAACTCAAATGTCATACTATACCCTCAGTTTTGCATGAAAAAGATTCACTTACTTAAAAACAAGAGTATTACTAGTTATTTCAACCACAGTGAAGTTTATAGTATAAGTATAATTTATCATACTAATATTCAGTCCATATTGTTTTCTAGAAATAAATATAAATGGAATATAAATATTCTGTGGTAAACTCAATCATGACACCCCAAAATTGAGTAGGCAGGAAAAACACACTTTAAGAATCAATGTAAGCAGCGATTCCAGTGTTAAATGGCAGAGATGTGGGGAAATGGGAAGGGAGATCGTGCAACTGATGGGCCGTCAGGCAGGGCCAAAGCCAAAGGCAAGGTAGGTTTCTGCTTAATTAGCAACATTTCAGGGGCTCCGGGAGGATGCTCCTCCTCTTACTTGATTGATGATACTTGTGATTAATTTCATTGAGAAGGTAGACTTTCCTTTTCATAGTGGCAATGGTGCTTATCATATGAAAGCCCCTGAGAAAATGATGAGTTGTATTAAATGCAGGATGCAAAATTAAGGACTGCCATCGGAACCATAAGCTGTGTTATTAGGAATGTCTTTGTTTTGCCTAGCTTTTAATAGAATTTGGAAGAGGTTGTTCTTTAGAAGTGTAGGTCATCCATTAGCCTTCCTTAAAGGAGGAAGATAGCATGTGGGGGAGGGGATATGGGTAAAGGAGTCTAGGATACACCCCCCCCCCAAAATAAAGCACCCTTGTTCACAGTTTGTGCTATGATCAGGGTAAGGGGCAGTGGGCTTTCTGAAGAGCCCAGTTTTTCTGACGTTGGTTGGGAAGAGGGCAGGGATGGGATTGGGGGCAGGAGAAGGAACCATGGCTAGAAATAGGCCAAGGAAACCAGGAGGGCTCCTATTACAATTGTGCAGGTTGTACACTGCCTAAAGGTGCCACAACTAAGGGAGGGAGGTTCATTTACTTTGTAGACATTGTGGGTTTACGTATTTATTAAAATAGTTTTCTGGCTGATGGTAGTGGATTGTCTTTTTTAATAGAATCTTCATATGCCCATTTTCTGGAAGATGGAAGTTACATGACTTGGGGTAGGAGAGGGTCTCTAATTTTCAGAAAGGTACATTGAGGCTAGTAGCTCTATACCCCCAAGGAAGGTCACCAGCTCAAAAGAATGCCTGTACTTCGCCCTCCTTGAGGGTGGGAGTCATGTTTCATTCATCATCTTTCTTATGACTTACACGAAATTCAACGTTCCGCAGGACCATGGCTGCCTCCAGCCACATGTGGCTATTCAGCAGTTGAAACACAGCTTCTCTGAGTTGAGGGGCACTCTAGGTATAAAATACACACCAGGTTTTTATGACTAAATAGAAAAGATATAAAATAGCTCCTTAATATCTAGTTTATATTGATGATATATAAAAATAATATTTTAATATGAGTTAAGTAAAATATATCATTAAAATTAATTTCATCTGTTTCTTTTTACTTTTTAAATGTGGCTCCTAGAAAACTTAGAATTAAATGTGGTTTACATTGGTGGCTCATATTTCCATTGGGCCAAACTGCCTTAGAAAACTGACTAGAGAAAATATCCTTGATAACAATTAACATAGTAATTATTTACAGTCTCTGCTATGGGGGCATGTTAAATGGATGAAAAGGTGGTCACTATATGTCATTAAAGACTCTGGACTATTCTCACGCTCAGTAGAGATAGTCTTACTGGTCAAGCAGGCTGAGACTGGTGTGTGTGTGTGTGTGAGAGAGAGAGAGAGAGAGAGAGAGAGAGAGAGAGAGAGAGAGAGAGAGAGGGAGAGAGAGGTGGGAGAGAGGGGAGAGGGTAAGGGCAAGGGGGGCAAGGGCAAAAGAGAAGTTTCTGTTATAACCTTTCAAGTAGTACATACTACCACTAATAAAATATCATCTACATTGGGATTTTCACGGCTGGATCAAACCCTGGCTGTCCTAAACCTTTGGAGTGAGGTAGATAATGCAGCATAAACCAATGTGGAAGAATTATTTATTCTGTCAATATTCAGTGTTTCACTGACAGGTACTGATGACATAAAACCAATTTCCAAAACATGAAAGAAAATATATATTCATTCAAATGTTACCAGAAGTGATGTATGAGGTATTTAGGATTCAATGTTATTGCAGGTTTATGATAAAAAGTTATTATGTATTTGAGTGGATGTCAAGATAGGATTGTTTTGAATTTAACAAAGGAAATCCTTAAATAATTTATACTTTTTTCAAATAGATCAGATGCTTATAAAATAAGAGATGTCTTAGTTTGACAATCAGAAATCAAATACAGTATAAAGAAGGGTCTTTCTAGCTGATAATTCTTAACTTGGTCATGAAAAGTAATAATTCATTTGCTTTTTTGTTATTATTATTTTTGAAAGTATAGATTGTCCAAACTGTGGTCCCAATAAAAATTTAGCAATTCATAAATCTATCACTTACTATTCTATATTGAAGAAAGAAAATAAGCAATGTTTTACTTAATAAAACTATTATGGGCACCTGAGCCCTCACCCCAAAAGAAAAACAAAGTTGTTGCTGAAAATCTGCTAGCATTATTTAAATAGTCTCATAGTGTCATATGAACATACTGACTCCTTTTTTAGTACGCATTTGGTTTTCATTCTAGACTTTTTAGGATTTGATCCTTCTCTCTCTAGAGTGAATTAAATGGTGTCCCTGATAAGGAGTGTTTGTGGGAAAGAATGCTTGATATGATCTCAGCCATAGGCCAAGAAATACTTCTGAAACCACTAACATATTAGAATAATTTCACAAAGAAACTAGAGGACTTAGAGATTTGTATCCTGATGAAGAATGTAAGTTCTAGAGCCTGCGTGCCTGAGACTGAATCCTGGCTCTGACATTAGCTGTGACCTTGGGCAGGTCACTGCACTGTCCTAGGCCTTAGACTCTTTATCTATAAAATGGGATGGAGGTGGGAGGGATAAAGTACCTACCTCAGGTGCCCATAAATGTTATTTAATTCTCCTACGGTGTTTCAAAGTTCTATGCCCATAACCTTGAAAGTATTTGTGGAGCAAATGAAACTTACAAACATTAGTTTATTTAATAGACTTCCTTAACATGCTCTTAGTCTACCAAATTCCCAATGACATGAGAGTATCCGCTGTTACAATGGCCTAGCTCTTTCCTCCAAACTTTGTGGTTCTCCCTTCTTTTTCCAAAATCCCATCTCTGCCTCTCCCAGTCAGACTATTATGGGTGCCATCTGAATTGATGGATACATTCTTGACGAGGAAGTGTCTTTTCCCACTCCTCCCCAAGCCCCAGTGTGGGCTGATCAAATTGCGCACCCAAACACTGGATGTTAGATATAACAGATGTTTAGTTTTCACTTTGGAGTGAAGGTTTGGGTTCCTTGCAAGGGGCTTCGGGTTAGGTAGCTTTTATCTGGGAGATGAATTATTTGGGATGCCTTTGACAGTTAGTTTCAAAACTAACTGGCTTAAACATGAAGGGGATTTATTATCTTGTGTAATAAAAAAATCCAGAAGTCTTTCACATTTTGTCTTCTATTGCACACATGCACATGTGTATATACACATATATGAAATATAGCTATCTATTTATGGTTTTCATTTTTCTTATTTGTTTCATTTTTTAATGCACTAGGAAGATATATATTTTTGTTCTATGTGCTATCTTTGTTTAACTTAGTGTGCTACTTTTAGATTCTAATTCTTTTGACATTGTCTTAGTTCTTTAATACGAGCAATGTGAACATTAGCATAATTCCTCTTCCATGCTTCCTTCCTTCTGGCTCTCCACTACTCAGTTTGGTTAACACATTTTTAGTTTTTATCTTTGTACATTTTTATATTCTTACATTTTAAGTAAGTGTTGTGTCACTGAATAATAATCCTTTGACTCACATTTATTGCACATGGGGCCATAAAAGAATTTACTCTATTACCCACCTTCTTTCTCTCTTCCTCTTCCAAATTTTGATAGGTATGCAATTAAAAACTTTCAGGGCATACAGCATGCTATACTAATCTATACATTTGCTTTAAGATTTGTTTTACAATTAAATGCATTCCATGCTTGCTATAATTCCTTTTGCTTCAGGTTAAGGAATTTGCCAAAAGCTACACCAAAAGTAGGTGGCAGAGCCAGTGTTTAAAACAAAGTTTGACAAAAAAAAGTCATGTTTTTCCCACTCCATCATGCTTTTTTTTAAAAAAAGTAAAAATGCATACACATTTAAAAAATAAACTATATTGTAAACAAAAGAGAACAAGATAGTACATGAAAACAATAAGCAAAATATAAAAAGAGGTAAAAAGGAAACATAATAAAATAGAAATAATGTACAAATATATGAAAGAGGCTAAAAGTCACTTCAATGGCATAAAACATGCAAAAATAAATGATTTAAAAGTTGTGTATAAGTACAAAATATTACATATTTTTGACAAGACATTTGCAAGCCAATAATAAAATAAAAGGTAAGAAAAGATTAACAAGGCTATAAAGGCTTAATCTTTTTTTTTTTTTAAAGACATTAAAATAGTTGGTTAGGTTAAAAATCAGCGACAACCTGGAACCTAGCATTGGCAGTTTGGGATCAGAGGAATGACCCAGGGATGGAGATAAAGGGTGGGGACAGGAGGGAAGCAGAGCAGCCCAGGGGCCCAGCACTTCTGGAAGAGACCCCAGGTGTCCCTATGTGGCCCTGGGGCATAGTTTTTGACAGATTTAGCTGGAGGAGGTGGAGGGAAAGCTGAGATAGAAGGGAGAACAGGGCCCTCAGGCTTTCTGCTTTCCTCACCAGCCTCACAAGTAAAACATACTGATCTTCCTGGAGGAATCAGACAGTATTAGGGCCTAAGTTTAACCTGTCACATTTTAGCTGTGTGACTTTGAGTAGCCATCAACCTCTCTGAGCCTGGTTTTTCCCACTGATGGTTTCCCTATTGGTGAAGTGGGGATAATGCTCCTTACATAATTATTGTGAGAACTTAATGCGGAGAAGCACCCAAACATTGCTTAAAACAAAGTAGGCTCTTGATAAAAGTTTTTTCTTTCCTTTTCTTTGATCCCTGAGGCACAAGGAAGGCTTCCCTTTTTCTTTCCCCATCCAAGCTTTCATCAGTTTCCTCACCTAGATTAATTTCATTCCACTTCTGAGATAAGAATGTTAAAAACAAATGCACAGGGGACTGGGGATGAGTACCTTTGAGACAGAAGGTAACCAGCAGCCTTTGGTTCTTCCTAGTTGGGCTGCAGGAGCGGGTGTTTGGGAGCGGGGAGGGGATCTCATGGTGAAGGGCAGAGGCATCTGTGTCTTCAGGGCACAGGGTCACTTCCCATCCCTTGTCTTTTGTGCAGTGGGAGCTGTGACTGTCCTTCTCAGCGCACCTAGGGCCTCTGTCCAGACACTGCCCCGCCGTCGGGTCTAACAAGTTCCCTAAAGGCCTTGTGGAGGGAAAGCCTGTATCCTACCCGAGGACTAACCTGGGATGCTGGGGACGTGAGGGTGTCCAGTAGGACAAATGCTACATCTTTTTTTTGTTTAAATGCATTTTATTGATTTTTTACAGAGAGGAAGGGAGAGGGATAGAGAGTTAGAAACATCGATCAGCTGCCTCCTGCACACCTCCTACTGGGGATGTGCCCACAACCAAGGTACATACCCTTGACCGGAATCAAACCTGGGACCTTTCAGTCCACAGGCCGATGCTCTATCCACTGAGCCAAACTGATTAGGGCCAAATGGTACATCTTATCACTGGTGTTAAGTCTACAGATTGGCCTCTCAAAATTGGACTTGTCACTGTATTGCAATGGTCACCCTCCAGAAATCCAACTGCTGGTGTTTGAGGGAAAAGTGACATTGATGCTCTCACAGCATCGTGGACCCACAGGACTATTCCCGGATCCACCTTAAAGTGCCTGGCGGCTTTCCTTCCCTTCCAATCTCTGTTTAACAATCTACATTAAATTTCTTGAAATATTAATAAGGTGGCCTGTGCATTAATGGTGCTTTATTTCCCAGGCTAGAAAAACTCTTCCCTTGGCATTGGATTGCTTTGTGCAGTTTAACTATCTGTGCTAGGCTAAGAGTCAAACAATATTGCCCTTATAATTATCTTGTCATAGCCAAGAGATGATAGATGAGGGCACGTCTGCTCTGCAGAAGGACAATTCAATTGTGCCATTAAACAGATGTCATCATTCATATGAAATACAAATGGTGGGCTCCAACCCAATCCAGGCACACCCAGTCAGCCAGCACCCCTCTCCACAGCTCTACCCACTAAGTTATACTGACAAACAGGTTATTTAGGTAGAGAAGAAAACATTAAAAAGTTAGAAAACGTTCACTGAAAACAGCCTGCCTCCAAATGTGCACCGGGTTCAGTGAGATTTCTGTGCCAGCATCAAATAGAAACAATATCATGTTTATGCCTGTTTATTTAGCAGTAAGTTCGGGGGGCATTTTAATACGAAGATTTCACTACAAATAAAAGTATCAGACTGTGGGGCCAAACCTTATCAAGAATTTGAAAAAAATCCCCACACATTTCTCTCTTATTGCTAAAGAGAAGATAGCACATTTCCCTCTTATTGCACAAGCCCACGCCCTCTCCCCCTGGCCGCGGGCTCCTGTCCTAACCCCCTCAGGGCACCAGGGGAGCTCAGATGTCACTGCAAGCTTCAAGCGACTTAGACACTGAGAGTAACTTCCCGTTAACCACCTGGGGCGGGGGCTCCCCAGAAGGCAGCCCAGAGCGTGGCCGCGGGACACGGGGGTTACCTGGGCCGGGGGGACCGTGATTGGCTTTTCCAGTTCAGAAAAGGCCTCCTGAGTTCTGGGTTAGGAAATACAGCCCAGTGATCAATACCTCGCCGTGGCCACTGGAGTTCAGCCCCGTTCCTCGCGTAGACCCGTGCACCAGCTCTGCGCGCCCGCGCTCTGGGCCGGGCGCTGGCCACCGTGTCACTCCAGGGCGAGGACCACCCCGCCTCTCCTCCCCGCCTCTCCTCCCATCCCACTCCGGCCCGGCTGCCCGTTTCCCTGCCGAGTGTGACGCCGGAGGCCACCGCCCGCGCGCCGCCCTTGCGGGGATGGAGAGATGCTCAGAGATGTGGCACCTGCAGGTGACGCCCCTTGGGAGAGGCGGCGGGTGGAGCCCACGCCCCGCGGTCCCCCGGCGCCCCTCGCCCCCGCAAACGTCACCTGGGTGCTCGCGGTGCTCCCGCTGGGGTGACACGGTGGCCGGCAGCCGAGCGTCCTCCGCGGACTGCAGACCCAGCCCCCGCGAGCCCCCCTTGCAGCTGCAGGAAGGTGGGCGGGAGGGTCTGGATCCGGACGCAGGACCGCGGACTAAGGTTGCCAGCCAACCCTTTCTCCACGTCCAAAGGGAGTGGCGAGTAGGAAAGCCTCGGGCTTACCCTCGCCACCGAGGGCACGCTTCATCCCATCAGCTCACCTTTATTGAGCGCCTACTGTATGCCCCGTGCTCCCCTGGGATAAAGTTCTCACGGAGCCTGTTTTCTCCCCCAGTGATCTAATAGTCTCTTAGGTTCCTGTGCGCATTTGTAGGTGCTCTGGCCCTTAGAAGTGAAGGAACATAAATTCGACCTTTTAATTTCAGCAAATGTTTATTGATGTCCCAGGGAGTCAAAGGAGGAGAGAGGAAGAGAAGGAAGCGGGAGAGAAGAAACCTACAATAGCACCAAGGAACTAGTGTCTTTTTAGAAACTTTGGCTTAGCCTGCTTAAACCTCTTTGGTATCCCCCAAAGCTATCAACGCGACCCAGCAAAACTACTCAATAACGACCACAAGCTTCATGTTTTCCCTTTGATCACATCTCTTGGTCTCAGTTGCTACCTAGCAAGTGAGATGCCATTTGTAAAGCTGGAGCTGGGACACTATTTCCTGTTTCTTACCCAAGGGATCCTAATAAGGTTTTGAGGACACACGCCTTGAGTACATCACAGTAGCATCATTTCCAATTAGGCATATGAGCTTGGGCAGATTTGTTAATGTCTCTAATCCTCAGTTGCTCCTTCTGTAAAACGGGGGTTGTTATTACTTTCCCCGGAGGGTTGCGGGAGGCTGCATGGAGATGACATATGCAAAAGCACTTAAATCAGGCCTGGCATGTAGTGAGTGCTCAGTAAGTGGTCCTTGTGGTCATTGATGACGACTAGAACATCTTTCAGACTCTTTCCTCCTTCTATGACTTGAGTGCATGGTGTAATGTCATGTATTTACACATTGCATTAGAAAATTCTGAAAAAAACTTGAAAGATTGGAGAAATTGGCTACAAAATTCAAGAACTCCAACTTTTTAAAAGAAAGTGTAGCATCATTTCATTATACATTTTAGAACTGGAAGTTATTTTAGAGTTAATGTTTTATGCAAAAAGATATTGCCTTTAAGTGAGTATGTGCTCTAAAATCTATTCAAGAAAAATGAAGAGAATAAGTATAGGGAATGGAATTTAAAGAGAATTTTAAAAAAGAGTTCAAAGCAGAAGCTTTAGAGGCCAAGATCCTAGAAGGGTATGGGGATTGTTCGCAAGTGTGACAAATGAGATTTCATGACAGCACGTATGAGGAAGGAAGAAAAACCCAACAGAAATAGACACCTGATCCATCTCTTAGTCTGATTCTTACTTGTTATCAAAACTTCTACTAACACCCTTGCCACAAACCATTTTCTATTTCTCCAATAATATAAAAATGCAGTCCATTATGATGTCCATGAGAACTTTATCTCACATTTTCTCCAAGTTAAATTCTTGAAGTTTATTTCCCTGTTCACTTCTACCCCTGGCCAGATTTTGAGTCTTTCCAAGTAAACTCAAGGATGACTTGCCCTGCATTTTTCATCTAGAAGCAGAGGCCAGGGTCTCTGCAATCATAATTTTTGCCACTTCAATCCTTTGTTCCAGGGATTCATAATGATGATGACAATCAATGTTTTCTATTTGTGTACTCTAGATGAGGATGAATACATCTTTTTGTTGTTGCCGTATTGTAAATGTTAAGAGACCAACTTTTTTTTCCTAGCCCAATGTATTGCACTGTGTTTTACTAGGCATTGGCAGCTAAAAGGCCTGCGTTAAAGACCACTATTGAGGAACGTATCATCATGTGAGATTTAATTACATCCTTGCTTATGCTTAATAATTCCCTTGATGGAGGTCGACGGAGGATATGTGACCTCATCTTGTGGTGGCACTTTTATATACACTTTAAAAAGTGTCATTGTGTACCCTTATTTTTATAACAACTCTGAAAGGTATATAGGATGGGTGTTATCCCATTTTACTGATAAAGAAACTGAGATAAAGGTTAAAATAAATGATAGGCAGTGAAATGGAGGCTGAAAAAGGAATAGAATCCCATCTGGTTCTTACTCTAAGCTGTGAGTTCTTTTGATGATGTCACCTGACGTAGAGAGTGCTGGGGAGCCAGCATGCAGAGTGAAACATCAGTTGTCCCTGTAACATCAGTTTTTTATTCTCAGTCGGAAGCAGGGCTGGGGGTTTGAGACAAACCACTTCAGTGTTCCTGGGGGTGGGGGGAGGGGCGGGAGCTGCTGCTGACCTGGTTTTGGTCCACTCTGGACCTAGACTTTTGACTCTGCTTTCCAGATAAACTTTTATCTGGTTCAAGAATATTTGGTGGGATTCACTGATTCTGGTCTTAGAAAAGGAATGATTGATGACTGACTATACATTCTGATGAGAAGGAGGTTCATTGTGCTCCACACATGTATATTCATGGATCACCCATTGCGTCCTGGTGTCTATTCCTCCCCATTAAGAGGCTGTTCAGGGGCAGCTATGGCTTTCTTTTGAGGACCCTGGCCTGGGCTGGATGCCGCTTCTCTCCATAATCTACCTGCTGTCACCTCTGTACTTACTCAAAGCACAGCTTTGCAGGATTCCGGCTGAGGCTATCAAGAAGTGCTCTTTCTCCAAACAGAACACATGGTATTCACATTCACTCTAGGGGTTGAATTCTCAATGAATTGTGACAACAGGAGGGACTTTATAAAGTCCCGTGAACAGGAAGAAACTTTTATGGGAATATAGTAGTAAATGCCCAGAAGGCAGTAGATTATGCTGATTTAAAATGTCTCACTGTCTGCTGCATCTCTGGATGTTGCTCTTTGATGACATTCTGTGCCCAGTAACATGAGCATTATATAAGCACCAATGAGATTTGGCAATGTTTCTGAAAGTGTGTTCCATAGAACACTAAGCCATGAGATGATCCCTATACAAATGGTTTTATGGTGGTGATAGATGGAATGATTGGTCCCAGGCCTCTTCCTTCCTTGGATCTACTTCCTTGCAATTAGACAGAGCATATTTTATCATCCTTCTGCTTTGGGCTTGGCCATATGACTTACTTAGTTGAGTTTAACGTGAATTAGAGAGACAGTATGACAAGTCTAAGGCTAGGACTTAGGGGCTGTCATGCATTTTCACTGCCTATTTTGTATCTGCTATTGCTGTTCTGGGCCCAGGAAGGTGAGAGAGGTGTGGCAGAACCAGACCTGCAGACCTGCAGCTCAAAGCAGAGCTGTTTCAGTTGAACTATGGATCTGTGAGAATAACTGATGATTTCACTGAGTTTGGTATGGTTTGTCATCCAGAATTATTGGGGCAATAGATGATTGATATAATGGTCAAAAGAGTTTGGGACACATTATGGCCTGTATAACTCCCTCATTCCCTCTTTGAGACTCATAATCCATATTGAAACATTAAAGACTCTGAGAATAAACTATATTAACCCATTTACTTATTTCATTTTTGTACCTTTATATTATAATAATATCTTATAGAACACACATTTTGGATTTTTTAAAAAAAATTATTGAGGGTAATTTGTGTAAATCCTAGATTTGTTATTAAGAAACCTAAGATGAACTCTTATAACAATTGACAATGATTTTCAAGCTTTACCAGTCAATTGGGCTCTTTAAGACTTTGCTTATTAATAAGTCCCTATTTCCTTCTTAAGGCTGCTAGATTTATTATCAGTGACTTGTATTGTATGGCTCTAAATTTCTAAAGGATTAAAAGTTATTTTCCATTGCTGATGTCAGCTATATTTCAGAGTGATTTTTTAACCAGTGTAAGGACATTTAATTTTAAATAAATGACCAATGAATTACACTGATCAATTTTAATTACATTCATTGGTTTACTTGAAAGAAAACCAAATTATTTACTATTTACTATTAAAGTTACTCAGGAGTCATGTTGGTGTCAAAAATGAGAATACATAACCCAAAATACTGGCCAATTCCCTTTTCTCCAATTCTTGAGAAATATGGACCACATATAGGAGAGCTCTTTTTCAAGCTTAGTCACAATGCCAAGCATCAAGGAAAATACAGGGGTTCCAGGAAATGTCATAAAAAAACAACTTGGAATGAAATGTTGTTATTCAAGGTACTGCTCTGGTATAAAAATAACAAGCAGAGGTGTTGTTGTAGGATAGACCTGTGCCTAAAACCTCTTTATATTACTTGCTATATTTCTGAGCATCAGCCTCCTCATCTGTGACTCAGGGGTAATAGTATCTGCCTTAGTCTGCTAGAATGAAAGCTCTATCTGACCTATAGTAAGTGCTCAATAAGAAATTGCTGAACTTTTTGAATAAAGGAAGGTAGCCATTCAGCTTCCAGTCTTCACTTTTCACCTAGTTTTATTAAAAAGCCACTATAAAGTCAAGGAAAGTTTGGAGAGGGACCACTGGTTTACTACTCATTTCTCAGTTCTGGCCATTTTCACCTCTTTGTCTTCCAAAAGGGTATTTTAAAGTAACATTATCCTTGTGTATCAAGTAAAAAATAATTCCATGATACAGAACAGAAGCAAAAGGTATATGAGCAAGCTATGCTCATGATGCTTCCCCTGTACATGTTCATGTCATTTGTCATGTTGCCATGTCTATCCACATCCATTCAAGGATCTGAAGACTCGAGTCTATCTTTAAAGACAGTATTACCAAACATTCTTACTTTTTCTGTTTTTCAATGTTTTGAGGTTTCTTCTTTTATTGACACATAAGTGTATGATTATTCTGAAAACAACCTTTCCCCAAATTGTTGAAGAAAAAACTGTGAATATGCTAGAGTAGAGCACCTTTAATGTAAATTAGCACACAATGGATTGACATAGTGCACACAAACATTACCCTAGAGAGTTGTTAGACATCCACAGTTTGAAAGTTGGATCTGGGAAAGACAAATGCCTTGTTGTTGGCAAGTGATTCTAGCATCCAGTGCAGTTTCCCTTACTGACCACTTGGTGGCAGTGCCAACTAAGTGCCAACTCCAGATCCCATGTGTGATCCCTAATTTCTTTTTAGACATTAAAATTTTAGGATCTAGAAGAGGTATTTGGTCAATCCCATGAGTTAGGATAAACTTTGCTAATTGAAAAAAGAGGGCCTAGTAAAATTGTTAATGTTTCTTACTCTAGTTTATGAGATTAGGGCAGATCCACAGTTAGGTGACACCTGAAAAAGTGAATAATGAAAATGTCCTGTGTCCTTTAAACATCTTTACGCCACTCCACATCAGTCACACACTTTCTGGGCAATATCCTAGAACTAGTTATCACTGACTTTCTCCACCTCTGAATCCGAAACTCTGCTCTCAGACCACAAATACCTATTGCCCGTTTACCTTTGCTACTGCAAAGGTTATGTTCTCTCCTTTACTCCTTGGGTTCCTTTCTCCTCAATTTCTTATTTTGAGTTTTTTTAAATAGAAAAAAGTTGAAAAATAATATGATTAACACCTCCATTTCTTTCACCTAAAAAAATTAATAATAATTCTTTATTGTTGAAAATGCACTTAAATTTTTCTGATTGTCTCCAAATGTCTTATTGTATTTCCCCCCAGTCCTATATCTAATGAAGCCTCATGTATTGCATTTGTCTGTGTCATGTTTACCTCTTTTAATCTGGAACACTCCACTGACTTCTTTTATTAATTTTCAGATTATTGACATTTTAAAGAATCTTACAGAATATTATACATTTTGCTTCCATCGACTCTTCAGTTTTATAATGTTATAAAGTGAATTAGGAACATGTGGCCAATGTCCCTTTTATTAGACAAGGATGTTTTAGGGAGCTGTGCTTTTAGGGATAAATGTCAGTCATTCTGCAAAGAGATTTTAGTTAACACATAGGATGGAGGTTTCTTTTCCACATGGTCAAGGAAAGACCCTCACTTATTTCAATGGAGAAGTAATCATTCTTCTTTTCAAAAAGATTAGGTAAAATTACCATTAAGTAATTTCTGAAGCACAATAACTAGATGTGAAAAAATATTTTACACATTTAAAGCACGTTGTTTTTAGTTTACATTTTCAACAAACATTACACATGAGCATATTTGGAATAAAAAGACCTGTCAGCACATGCTAATTATTATTTGTGCCAATAATAAATAGGTTGATAAAGAGGTATTTTAAAAATTTATTCAGTTTTCCTACACAATATTACCTATCTTTGTCAGTAAAATTAACTGTCTTGTGGGTAGGAGGCAGGGAATAATACAGGCACAAGCATCACTCCAAATCAATTCTCCTTTCATTTTGACAGACTGACTTGTATTGAATCAGGTAATACCATTTGTTTGGTTTTACTGCACTAAGTGCTGAAAAAAGATAAAGAGAATATAGCAGGTGTGGTTTCTGCTTTGAAGTTATTTTCTAACAGTATAAATAATGGAAACACACTGATATATGTTTTTCTATTTTTCACTTTTGCAATATGTATATTAACTTTAGGGGATATTCAATTTTATTTTAAATGCATCATTATCCAAGACCTTAAATCCATCATCTTTCAGCATCTTTCAGCAAAAGAGGGTAGGTGCTCAATAAATGCCTTTTTGTGAGAGTGAACTAGCATTTGTTCTGTGCATATTGCTATTTTCAAATTACTGTCACACATGGTCGGGGTGAATTTCATCTGCATTGAAATTTGGAGGAAGCTCTTGACAGATGACAGTGTGGGGCCCTGCAGGGTGAGAAGAAAAGCGGAGCCAGCCTGGTGGAGAATATTGTGACCTTCATGCTGCCCTTGAAAGACAGCGGGAGCTTGTGGCTCACGCAGCCGCCCCAGCACATCCGCATGGGGTGGTAGGACCCAGGATGTATACGGGGAGAAAACAATAGCTACATTAGCATTCAGAGCCATCCACAGCAGAGTGCTGTCTCCTCCAGTGTTGTCTGCAGATGGGAAATCTGGAGATCTTTAGAGGGCTTTTATGATAATTCTAATGCCACTTATATGCTTATCCTTCCCTACAACATAGCTCACGAAGTAACTACCTAACCCATTAGGTTGTTGTTACAGGATGCAAAAATTAAAATTACCCGATTTCTTTGTTTACATGGAAGTCTCACCCAATAGAATACATTTACATATATTTAAAATGTATTTCTTCTGGCACTGTACAGTTTCAGATCAGCCCCTTCACCTCCCTGAAATTTAGTTTCTTCATAAGTAGAGCAGGAATACAAATATGTACTGTGTTTGCCTCTCAGAGTTGCTGAAAAATCAAATGAGATAATGAATGTATGTGAAAGTGCTATGACAAGTATTATTGCTACTGCGACTCCATCCCCATACATATATGACTCACATGCATGTATGGAGTATGGTCATTGAGTGTTCATATTCAGAAATCTTGTGACAGCACAGATGGACTTAGAGGGTATTATGCTAAGTAAAATAAGTCAGACATAGAAAGACAAATACCATATGATTTCACTTCCATGTGGAATCTAAAGGGCAAAAGAAATGAACAAACAAAATAGAAACAGACTCAGAGACAAAGAACAGATTGATGAGTGCCAGAGAAGAGGGAGTTGAGGGCCTGGATGAAAAAGGTGAAGCGATTAAGAAGTACAAATTGATGGTTACAAAATAGTCATGGGGATGTGAAGTACAGCATCGGGAATATAGTCAATAATGTAATAACTATGTATGGTGCCAAGTAGGTACTAAAATATTGAAGGAACAATTTGTAAAGTATACGATTGTCTAACCACTGTGCTGTATACCTGAAACTAATACAAAATAATATTGAATGTAAACTGTAACTAAAAAATAATAAAAAAGAGTGTCCACATGCAAGCAGAGATTGCTGTGGAGAGTCGGGCGAGCAGAACAGAGTGGCACCAGAGCCCTGTTTCTCTGAGCCTCAGTTTATATACCTGGTGAAACAAACGATGGCTGAGAACACTTTCAACTGTTTCTATAATTCTCCTCTATTTAGGGCTCTGTTTGGGACTGAGTTCAAAAACAAGGTGGTGGTGTCCATGATTCTATTTTACCAAAAAGGCCAAATTCAAATGGACATTTAGTCTGAAACTCTGTCTGTATTGGTACATGCTAAGTCACTATTGGAGTTTTAAAAATCAAAATTGTCTTGGAATACTGCTGATTGTATTTCTCTCATGAACTCAGAGTTAGCTAATGGCGGTGGGGAAGATAAAACACTTTCTCTTTAATAAGGAATCTTCTAGACATATAACCTAATTTATGAACTGTCACAGTATGAAGAAAGCTGCTGGCCAGGCCAGAGGTGTGTCAGCTCAGCCAATAAGTGGGGCTAGTGGATCCCTGTACACTTCGAACAAAAATTCTTAAGAATGGCTTTTGAGACTTTAATTTGCTCATAAATATCGAGTTACAGTTCAAACTTGTCTCAGGGTCGCATTGCAAAACCATATTTAACTGGACCACGATACTATAAAATGGTATGTGATGTCTAAGGGCTTACCAGTGGGATTTTTATTACCATAATATCATCATTTTTACATTTTAATTTAGTCTCTAGGAGAAATCTAGGAGAATCTAGTAGATTCTCACCATACTTTGATGTGTGTGTGTCTGTGTGTCGGGGAGGATTATAATACTCCATTGAAAAGGTGACTATGGTATTATGGTGCTTATTTTTACAACAGAGCAATATTCAACCCAGAGAATTTGTGAAATATTCACCCTTGTAATGAGAATTCTAAAATTTAATTAAAAAGTACTGTTTTTTTTTTTATGTCAAGCAAAGAGAGCCTAAGGCTTTCTTACAAAGTGTGGGGATGTCCTAATTACTCTCAAAGGGCTTTCTGGCCTACTCATCCCTTATTCTGTTAGGAGGAACCATAGAAAAAAGAGTAGAGCCCAAGACAGCATCAAACAATTTGGAATAACATCAAGAAATGGTCACACTGGTTGGAGTGACCTAAAAAATCATGGGAATAGTCTTCCAGTGGGCATTGTTTGACACCTTTGATGGATTAAGTGAAGATTTCTTGTAAATGTTTGTGCCTAGTAATTTCACCTTGATTGATATGGCAGCAGTAAGATTTAAAAATTCTTAGCCTATAGTAGATTTCATCTCCATACATTTGCTTTGGGTCTTTTAAAATATCTTTTATGTCTCTTTAACTTTTAGACATATAGAATACAAATATTGTAATTTTAAATGTGTTTGTTGGCTAATTTAAACATTGGTGTCAATCTGGTTTGGCTTTAAATTGATTGATTATTCTCTTCAGTATGTGTTATATATTCAAAAACATATTCCACTACTTCTTTGCATGCTGGTAATTTTTTTATTGAATGTCATAAATCGTGGATTTACCTCGTTGAATGTTGGATATTCATGATTTCTATAAATAATTTTGAGCTTTGTTCTAGGGCGTGATTTATTTCAGCTCTGTGAGTTTGGAATAGAGCATCCTTTAATGTATCTCTCTTTTGCCCTGCTAGTGAGAAAAAATCCTTCTGAGTACTTTGTCCAATATCCTCTGATTTATGAGTTCTTCCATGCTGGCTGATGGAAAAAGGAAGTATTCTTGGACCCATGTAATCTCTGAGAGATTATTCCTTTGATTCCTTTTCCCAAGCTTGAATGGTTTCCTCACAAGTGTAGACTGGTCAGTACTCCTCTGAAGATTTAAAAAGGACCCTCTACAGAGTGCTCTTTCCCAGTACTCTGCAAATGCTAGCCACTTGGCCTCCCTGGCCCTCTAGCTCCACCTCCTTGACCCAGGGATTCTGCCAGGCTCCACCTGCACCAATCACCCTTTCCTGCAAACTCTCCTGGAAGTAAGCTGCGGCAGTCAGACCTGGCTTGTTTCCTATCTCTTTGTGATTATTGTTTGTCATTTTCTGATGTCCAATGTCTTAGAAACTACTGTTTCCTATTTCCAGTGTTTTAGTTGTTTCATGAGTGGCAGTAAATTTAGTCCCTGTTACTGTATCTTAGTCAGAGGTAGAAGTCCTTGCTACTGTTAAACACTACATTTAAATTACTTTCATTTCAAAGGTTTTAAAAAAGAATCATCAACATTCTTTCAAGGTTCATATTTTTAAAACATAATACAACTACCTTCCCATTTCTATTTAAAATACAAAAAAATAAGCACCAATAACCATGATTTTGTAATTTCAGATTATCTAATCTAATAAAAGAGTAATATTGAAATTGACTGTTTCTATGGGATGCCTAAGCCACGCCCACCAGCCAATCAGAGCATCTGTATGCAAAGTAACCCAGCCAAGATGGAGGCCGGCAGTCACAGAGCTGGAATAAACAGAAGTTACCATTACAACAGGAGTAAACTGTCTGCCGGCCAGCTGGCTGGGCCTTTTTGTGCTCCAGGCAACAACATAGTTGCAACATTGTTGCGATTATAGAAGCCTTGGAACTGAAGCAAACAGCAGGCTTCTGTTGCACCAGCGATGGAGGAAACTGCCTGCTTAGAGTCTACTAAGGCAACAGTCTTTGAATTATAGAAGCCACGAAGCTGAAGCCAACAGGGGGCTTTGTTACCTGCGTAGGCCTCGGCTTAAAGGAATAGTATCAATTATAGAAGATAAATAAACCCCAGAAACCTGCTTCCAGCCAGCCTTGCTGGGACATTGGGTTAATGGGAGCTATGGGCAGACTGAAAGCCTGAAAACAGCCCTCAGCTCATCACCCATGCTGGCCACACCCCAATGGGGTGAGGGATCCCACTGGGGGGCTTGGCCAGCCTGCAAACAGCCATCAGCCCATCAACCAGGCTGGTCAGGTACCCCAGTAGGGACCTGAACCCTGAAGAGACTGTGACCAGCCTGCAAACAGCCATCAGCTCCTCACCCAGGCTGGCCAGGTACCCCAGTAGGGACCCAAAACCTGAAGGGACCATGGGCAGCCTGAAAATGGCCCTCAGCTCATCACCCAGGCTGGCTACACCCCAATGGGGTGACGATCCACACTGGGGGGCTTGGCCAGCCTGCAAACAGCATCAGCCCCTCGCCCAGGCTGACCAGGCACGCCAGCAGGTAGACATCCTCAGAGGGGTACAAGACTGTGGGAGGGCACAGGCTGGGCTGAGGGACCTCCCTAGTGCACAAATTTTTGTGTACCAGGCCCCTAGTTCTTATATAAATGTCAATCTGAAGGACATTAATTTATTTTTATTTGGCTAAGTACAAGAAAATTATGCTTATCACAGTCCCAATATTTTAAAATGTTTACATTCAAATGGTACTTCCAAACCCAATGGATACAATGAGGGAGCAGGTCAGAGGTTTGAAACCAGTGTCTCTGGTCCTTATGCCTTGACTATAGTCATCACCACAGCAATACAGCTTTCATTTATCTTGAAGAGATAAATTGTAATTTGGTTTTAGATGCCTGCTTCCACCACCAGTAAAAATTAGAGCTATCATAATCTTCTTCAAGGCTGTTAGATTATAAACTATTAGAAACATGCACAGTGATTGGTTACGGAGAATGAGCCACCATGGGAATAAAAGGGCTAAGGAGATGGACAGGAGGTCAGAAGACAATCCTAGCAGAAGGATAAAGACCCAGAGAAGAAAAAAGAAATCTCAAATGTTAACTGTGGAGATTGGAGGTGTCTCCCTGTGTCCCCCAATAGTCTGCTGGTCACGCAGCTTGCTGTGGTATGGCAGGGCTATGCTGAAGTTTTGTGCCACTTACATTTCCTATTCTAGATATGGAGGCAGTTTCACCAGTATAACTCATAATAATAAGATCTGTGGTTTTAAATTTAATAATATGAATTAATTATTTATGGCAGAGATTATTAATATCAATCACAATGTCAACAAATTATTTTTACTAATGAATTGAGATCTGAAACATTTATAACAGAAGTCATTAGGCCAAACAGGTTCTATATAAAAACACTAGAGCATATAAACCGCTGAGCAGAGATGGGTACATTTGAAAGGCTCATATATGCTAAGAGCACACAATTTTTATATTTACAGAATGAATGCTTTATAGATGAATCGGTTACAGGAAAGCACATAGTAAAAAGCTCAGTATTGATAAATTTACCTTTTCATATTTTTTTCAGAAAGTGTCTTGAGTTTAAACATCATCATAACAGAAATCGTATTCTCAAGGATACCCACACCTTTAAGCGGGCCTGGGTATTCTTACTAAGTATTAAGGCAGATTTTCTAGTATCCTAAAAAACAGCAAGCACATTACACATTTTTACATATTACTTTGATTAATTTTTATATGTTGACAAATTCTGCATAGTGTTTCATGAGAGAAACTGTTGTATCTCATTTCAGCTGGCAGACATTGATTAAACATATAGAAAACACACAGCACTCCCTGTGCTACAAAGGGAGTGAGTAGGCATGGCGTCACTGAGTGCAGGCTGAGCAGAAATGGTCTTAGCTCCATTAATGATGGTCTTAGCTCCACTAATGAGCCATTTATAAACTGGAAGAAAAGTTAGGTTGGAGTGAGGTGTGTGCTGTGGTATATGTGTCCTTGAGAGGTTACTGCAACTTTTATGAAAAGTTTGAAGATAAATCAATGGCTAACATAGTATAGCAAAGCCAG